>JAVQJF010084869.1:0-20661 GCA_036023855.1 Gadopsis marmoratus | reverse complement strand
ATGAGGAGGGGAAAAAATGTCAGTGGCCTCCACCTGTAAAACCATTCCTGTTTTGGGGGTCGTCTCATTGTTGCCCCTCTAGTGCAGCTGTTGTTAACTTCATTAACACCAAAGCAGCTAAAACTGATTAACAACCCCCTCTGCTGCTTAACTGACCAGATCAACATCCCAGAAGTTTAATTTACTTGATGCTATACTCTGCTTAAAAACTGCACCATTCATTTTTTTGAGCAGTGTGTTTATGTGTGTGTGTGTGTGTGTGTATATATATATATATATATATATATATATATATATGTGTGTGTAATTTGGGTGAATTGGCCATTTAACTGTGAACTAACTAAATCATAGTTGCAAATACACTCTAGTTGAAGTAGTGTTTGTAATTTTTATAAATTAAGCTATCATACACGAGGTGTTTACTTTAGTTTGTGTCATTGTCATGGAAAATACTTATTTCTGATTTCAGAACCATGAGAGAAATTAAAAATAAGGTTTCTGGGTTTTTTTTTTTTCTAATCTGGGTGAACCAACCCTTTAACCACCTAGTTTATAAAGGTACATTAAACTGATGTCACTGAGTATATAATGGTAGAGACATGCATTATTACTTGCTCTCTGGTAATGTGTGTGCATGTTTGTTTTCTTCATGCATTTGTATTTGTACTGTCCCTCCCAGGTGCACTAGACTTTGTCCACACGCACTGGACAAAGAAGACGGGGTAGAGAGGCAAGGTCCTGTCACTCTCAACCCTCGGCACATGAGGAAGGCTTTCAAAGTCATGAACGAGCTGCGCAGGTGATGCTCGCTCTCTCCTCAGATCTGTGTCGTCGTATCATCCGCCATTTCCAACTTTAATTGTAACCTCTCAATGTGTTAAATGCCCGTACAGCCAGAGCTTGTTGTGTGACGTGACCATAGTGGCGGAGGATGTAGAGATCGCTGCTCACAGGGTGGTTCTCGCTGCCGGGAGCCCCTACTTCCACGCCATGTTCACAGGTGAGGATCTCCCCTCCATATCAGCTGTACATCTGGCAGGATTGTTGCACTCTGTTGAATTGTCTGATGTGTTGAGTTTGTCATGTCCTGTGCGATAATGGATGCCTAACTCGCGTGTACCGACAGGTGAGATGGCAGAGAGCAGGGCGAAGCGAGTGAGGATAAAGGAGATGGACGGCTGGACTCTGGGCCTGCTGGTAGACTACATCTACACAGCGGAGATACAGGTCACAGAGGACAACGTGCAGGTAAACCCGCATGTGTTTATACTCGCATGAATGCATTATCTGAAAATCTACATCCTGTTATCCTGTTGAGCAGACCTGTGCTATCAATGGAAATACAGCCGCTTCTGTTTTAACGTAAATATTCCATTTTTCTTAGGCCTAAATGGCTGTTGTATGACCGTATTTGTTAGCCAGTCAGTTGTTTTCTCTGGCGTTAATCTGGCTATATAAATGCTATCAGGTCACTGTTTACATGCACGCACACAAACAAACTTATTACTTTGAGTTAGGAGGTTATGCTATTAAATTGGATAACGTATTAATCTGTGTTGCGTTAGTCTAATTAACCTTTAACCCAAGTTGGCATGGAGCTGGTCAGTGATCAAAATTCTCCGGCAGCCCTTCCAAAAGTCTGATCAGACTTCATTAAAGATCCCATGAAATAGGTGCTTGAACGTCCTGGAAAACGGCGCATCTTCAGAGGTGACTTAACCCTGCGCTAGCATCCAACCAGTGAAGTTATTGCAAACTTTGCCACTTTCCTGACCGACCTCTCAAATGAAACTGCCCCCCCCCATAACTGAAGCACTTTCAGATTGATCCCTACCTCTTCTACGTCCTGTTCCAACAACCTGTTTCAGAAATGACATCCCATTAATGAAAAAATGGTGCCATTTAATTTGACCTTTTTAAAGCAAGTCTTCAGTAAACAGACTTTGACTGTAAATAGCAAAGTGAGATGTTTTTATTGTCCTTGGATGTCACCATCATGTCTTCATTTTCATTTATCACAACCAATAACTGTGTTCTACTGAGTAAGAGATGGTGCATTCCTTTCCCACATGATGGTTATTTTCCTGCCCAGATCTTTTCCTTGCACAGGCATATAAACAAAACAACACATGGTCAAGTGTTGCTGGGTTATATTTATTAGGTTAACCTGAAAATGGGAATCTGTTTTCATGTTCACACTGATGTTGCTGACATCAGATTGCTGCTGAGATTAGGGAATAATCATCAATAAGTATCTTATTTGTTTTACCTTTTGTAAGCTAAGTTCTAAACTTCTACATTGCCTACAGGGAAATGTGCTCTTTTTGGAAAGTGTAAAATATTCAAATCAATCTAAAAGGAAGATTGGAGTTCTTACTACTGTTATTTACACTTTAGTTTGGAAGCACAGAGGCTGCACTGTTATTAGAGAAGTCTCAAGTTTAGTTTCTTATTCAAAGAAACCACAGCAGTGGCAAGAAGGTCTGACATAAAGAGGCTGTTGCTACACACCAGGCCAACCTGTCACCCCTTTAATTCACCTGCATTACATAGTACCAGACGACCCCTTGACGCAGGGTGTTTTGTGTGTGTTTGACAGGCGTTGCTGCCTGCAGCAGGCCTGCTTCAGCTGAATGAGGTGAAAAAGGCTTGTTGTGAGTTCCTGAGCTCTCAGCTTCATCCATCCAACTGTCTGGGAATACGAGCCTTCGCTGACCTACACGCCTGCTCTCAGCTCCTCACACAGGCGAACAGCTACGCAGGTTTGTACGTGTGCAATTCTGTTTGTGTGTGTGTGTGTGTGTGTGCGACTCCTATTGCTGTATGAAAATGGGTTGGTGTGTGTCCCGGAGGATTTGGGACAGTGGATGAGACTGAATGAGAACAGGTTTAATTTTTGAAAATGTTAAGCAGCACAGCTGTGGAATAAAAGAAGCTGTGTTCATGTGTTCAGAAGCTGTGTTCAGTCACAGAGTAGTTTTTTTTTTTATTTGATGTTTATGCTGACAGAGCAACATTTTACTGAGGTGGTTGGGAGTGAAGAGTTCCTCAATTTGGGCATGGAGCAAGTTTCCAGCCTGATCGCCAGCGACAAGCTCACCATCCCCACTGAGGAGAAGGTACACACACATTCACTCTGCTCAGTATACTCAGGTAGGACAGCACGCCCCCACATTACTGTACCTGATGTGATTAAAGTGTATACTTTTATTGTGTAGGTTTTTGAGGCAGTGATAGCTTGGGTCAACCATGATAAAGATGTCCGGCAGGAACACTTGGCTCACCTGATGGAACATGTCCGCCTGCCACTCCTCTCCAGAGAATACCTGGTGCAGGTATAAGCGTCTGCATCTGTATGTTTTCCTTTGTGCTCTTAAACTGAACGGGGCCGTTGCTCCATCACTTAGCATCTGGCTAGCTTAGAACCGGTCCAGCTAAACCGGAACTGGCAGGAGTTTAAAACACAGGAACTAAACTGGACCGTTGTTTCCACTGTTGTACAATTAATCAGTGGCCTGATGTCTTGATGCAACACTGATAATGATTTTTGCTCCACCAATGAACAGAACATGTTGCACATGTGACAGTTGATCGTCATTACCATTAAGAAATATTGCACATATGCTCCATATTTCTTTTCAATCAAATGCAGTATCAACAATCCGTCAGTATTTACCAGTGGTGGAAGAAGTATTCAAATCACTTTCTTAAGTAAAGGTAGCAATTCCACACAATAAAAATACTCCAATACAAGTAACAACAACACAGATTTGGACCCATCGTAAACCTTAAACCACAGCTGATCTAGTGACAGAACAACAGCTATTCTATGATCGAAGGAAGCAGACGAGTTCAGGTTTTGAGCTGCATTTGTTGTCTGTAAGATTTCTTGCCTGTGGATCACTGTTCTGTGCTTAAGTGTCAGTCTTGTTTCAACACCCAGACAGGAGAAATACTCTCTGTCTGTGTTTGCTAGCACACAGCCAGGCAACATGTTTATACGTATCCAGAGACATTGTCCAACTCGTTTTTTTCCCCCGCTGCTGTTGAAACAGGGAGGAGGTCATGTCTTTTGCCAAATGACATTTGTACATGTTCGAGTAAATTGATCTCAGTTGTGTAGTTTTATGCTTTTAGTCTTGTTTATTACCAGTGGGTCTTGACAACAAAAGGAAATATTTGCATGACTGTCACTGTTTCACTGTCACTCTGATACAGCTGAGGACAGATTAGTCCACATTGTAAAGCAACATTCAACGATTTACTTGTCACATAACATAATGGCACATAGTGCGGTTTGACGTGAAATTCTTGGTTACCATCTCCATATAGATTGTGCATAGCATCATAACATGTAATATAGTAATATGTATGATAGAAATGCACCAGTACTGACTTTGAAAACAGAAAGAAAATTTAAAGAGGAAATGTAGGTAAAACAAAATGAGCAAGCAATTAAAAAGTGGATATAGAAGATGGAATGTGAAATATGGCTCAATAATGGCCATGAGAATGCAGAATGACATGTTATTATAGACATTTTAAAGGATAAAAATATAGACATGAAGTGGAGTAGAACCATATCATCAATCAGTATGTGAAGCAGGATTCAAATTTTTAACCTTGCTCACGTTATTATTTAGGAGGAAAGCTCAACTCTTCTGTTAATTTCACATCCACAGACTGAATTTTGCAGTTGCTTCTCTCTCACAGACAACAGGTTGTTGTTGACTGTGTGACTTCCATTTTTGGCTGCATGTAAAGCAGAATCTATGAATAACAATAGGATGTTACCAGGGGTGTAGTCAATGTTGGCAGTGCTTCACTTCTTAGGAAAGTTCATTATGTTGTCCGTGATGGAGACAAAAATGCAATACTACTACTTCTTTAATACTACTTATTCATGGTTCATGGATGGACTCTTCCATGTCTTGTACGACTGTTTTAGTTGAGTTAATCTTTATTGTGCAGCTAATGTCACTGGCTATTTTACATTGGTCTTTATGGTGGCAAAATCTGGGCAGTCTAGTATTTAATCCTATTATGGAAAACATGATGCACACCAATTATTATTACTATTATTATTGTTGTTAATTAATGCTGTTCAGGTAACATGTGTTATGTGCCACAAAACATTAGATTTGTCAATAGAATCTGTAATAGCCTTGATGATTATATTCAAAGTGGATTTTCCTTTGAATTTTATTGATATCATTTTAGTTATATAGTTACCTCTGTGTCTCAGCTTCTGTGGCACAATATAATTTAGCACTTTGTAAATCCAGTTGTCTGATTGGTTCCTCTCTCTCTCTTTGGGTGCGTTAGAGGGTGGAGGAGGAGTCTCTGATTAAGAATAGCAGCGCCTGTAAAGACTACCTGATTGAGGCCATGAAGTACCACCTGCTGCCAGCAGACCAGAGAGCGCTGATGAAAACTGCACGCACACGCATGAGGACTCCAGCCTGCTGTCCTAAGGTATTCAAACAGTCTCTACTAGGTTATGAGGTCTTAGTTAATAAGAAACAACTGCATTTGATCTACAGCTCTTCTCGTAATGGCACTGCCGTTCCTGTTCTGTTTAGGTGATGGTTGTGGTTGGAGGCCAGGCTCCCAAGGCCATCCGCAGTGTTGAATGTTATGACTTTGAGGAGCAGCGATGGTACCAGGTGGCTGAGCTCCCGACCAGGAGGTGCAGAGCAGGTAGGAAACCCTCAGTAACAACAATCTGCATGCGATTTAAGGGGCTGGAAGAGCGTGGAAGATGTGGGTCCATCAGAGGGTAAATCAGCAGGAGGTTGACTTTAAACAGCCATTAAAGTGTAAATACCACTGGTACACTGGACAAGTTTATGATACACTGATGACAAGGACCAATCTGTGATGGCTAGACGACTGGGCCAGAGCATCTCCAAAACTGCAGCTTTTGTGGGGTGTTCCTGGTCTGCAGTGGTCAGTACCTACCAAAGGTGGCCCAAGGAAGGAAACCCGGTGATCAGTCGACAGGGTCAAGGCTCATTGATGCTCGTGGGGAGCGATGGCTGGCCCGTGTGGTCCAGTCAAACAGAAGAGCTTCTGTAGCTCAGATTGCTGAAAAAGTGAATGGTTCTGATATAAAGGTGTCAGAACACACAGAGCATCGCACTTTGTTGCACATGGGGCTGCCCATGCTGTCGTCGTGTTCTGGCCGATTGATGTATATTGCCGTTGTTATTGACAAAAACCATAAAAGGTTAATATTCAATATACTATATCCACATAGCTTAAATAAATCTGTGATTGATAACACATCTGGTTTACTGGTGAGAATTAACCGTGGTGTTCAGGCTTTCCACTGACCACATGAACACAAATACGATTTTATGAGTTGATGAGATTCACCTGAACACCATTTTATAAAATGCAGCAGCGCACAGTAGAGTGGAGGATACTGAGGGTTGTCCTCAAAATTCAGGGAAGAGAAGGCTGTATTTCCCTGCAGTGAGTGAAAGGGATCAGAGCTTGTCGACACATTATTACATTACGTTCAGTTTAGAAGTACAGACACAGCTACAGACTGTGGTAACTTTGATGCAGTAATCAGGCGTGTACGCTCCCAGGTCACATCTTGGCATTGAGATTCATATTTGGTTTTGAGTATTGTGCATATTTCAAGGTGATCTGGATATTATTGAAAACGGCATTCTTCTACCATGCCCCCTGGTGGCATGTTTCGGACTATCTTCCACCTTTCCCCCACAGACAGGCGCATGTGAAGACGCATGGAGCAAAACAAGTTTGTTATAAGGTTGTTATAACAGCAGACATGCTAGCAGTGGGAGAAGTACTTAATTTAAGTAAAAGTAGCAAAAACACATGTAAATGTGTAAATATACTTTGTTACAAGTAAAAGTCCTGCATTCCAAATTTTACTTAAAATGTAAAAACGTATTGGCATGAAAATATATGTACTACTTATACTTACTTACATACCAAAAGTAAAAGTTCACTTTATGCAGAGTGGCCCATTTCAGAATAATATACATTATATCACTGGATTATAATTAGTGATGCATTGATGTGTGTGTAGAGCATAACTAAGGCTGCAGCTGGTAAAGGTGGAGATAATTTCAACAATTTTATATACTGCTGGGTAACTTAATCCACAATAATATAAATATATCATAATTAGTTGATTTATATTTTGTATTAATAATGCAAAGTACCTAGTAAGTAAATGAAGTGGAATGATTCCCTCTGCGATGTAGTGAAGTAGATGTATAAAGTTGCATAAAATGGGAATACTCAAGTAAAGTACAAGTACCTCAAATTGTACAGTACTTGAGTAAATGTACTTACTTACATTCCACTACTGTAAAATGCATGTTATATTCATACTTTCTCAACAGCTCTGGACTCACAGTCTTCATTGTGGGAAAAAAAAAACTACACTGAAATCAGTCTAGGGACGCACAAAGCTGCTATCAGCACTGCTCTGCCCTCAACGTTATACACCTACTGCAGGCCCGTTTGTACAAAAATGGTCAAATAATTAAGGATTCGCTCACATCCTTTTGTAGATATTTGTGTTTACCTGTGTATTTCCTGTGTTGTCGCCTTTAGGCGTGGTGTACGTGGGTGGTTGCGTGTATGCAGTCGGTGGTTTCAACGGTTCTTTGCGTGTGCGGACGGTCGACTGTTTCGACCCGATGATGGACCGCTGGACGAGCGTGAGCAGCATGCAAGACCGCCGATCAACGCTTGGGGCTACTGTGCTAAACGGACTTCTGTACGCTGTGGGGGGCTTTGATGGCAGCACAGGTACACTTGTGTTGGTGTGACAATGCAACGTTTGTTTGTTTGTTTTTAAATTGCTGTGATCAGTGAGGCCATCTTCAAGACACCGAGTCCCTGTGTAGCAACAGGAAAATGATCAAATATATGATTGTTGATGGTGTTTTTGATGCATTTTCTGTGTGTGTTTGCAGGCCTGTCGACAGTCGAGGCGTACAATGCTAAGACAGACGAGTGGTTCCACGTGTTGCCCATGAGTACCCGACGGAGCAGTGTAGGAGTGGGCGTTGTCAATGGTGAATACACTTCCCAGCTCAGTTTTACAGTGTGCACAACACCTTATAAACCAAACAATAGCCCTGCGATGAATGCAACATTTGGCTCGAAGCCCTCGATACACTAATGCATTACTGCACTCTTTTAGTGTTGCGATAACTATAAAACTCAGAAAACTGCATGAACAAGCTGATTACAAGTTATCAACACAGAATGAAAAACCCTTGAGGATGCAAGCAAGATTTTATTTATATAACCGTGGTAACAGTCGTTTACAGAGATTCTTTACAGGAAGAAGATAAAGGGGGAAAGAGAGATAGATGATACTAAATAGGTCTGCATCAAAATCTTCATCAGTTTCAACATTTTGAGCGTCACCCATTTTTTGTTTCCTGCACATCTACAATATTGTATGATAACGTGTTTCTATTATTTTGTCCGATCGCCGTGCCTCCCTCATTTTAAGTTGTGAACTACACGCGTTTCTCGTGTGTGTTTTTCAGGCATCCTGTATGCAGTTGGCGGTTATGACGGTGCGACCAGGCAATGTCTGAGTACAGTAGAAGCTTACAACCCTAAAAGCAACACGTGGAGCTACATCGCAGAGATGGGCACGAGGCGCAGCGGAGCAGGTCTGTGTGTGTGTGGTTATGTTTTTATCTTTTTAATTGATTGCATTTTTAAGACTTGACGCCAACAGATTCTCACAGATTTATCCATCAAAACAACAAGCACCCTGTCAGACATAATTATGCTGCTCCACTGATTATAAATCCATTGTAAGACAGAAATGGTGACCATAACTGGTAAATATCTGGTTTGTGTCCCATGTCTTCCTCAGGTGTCGGTGTGTTAAAAGGTTTACTTTATGCTGTGGGGGGTCATGATGGTCCATTGGTGAGGAAGAGTTGTGAAGTTTATGATCCGGCCTCTAACAGCTGGCGACAGGTAGCTGACATGAACATGTGCAGACGTAACGCGGGTAAGGAAGACCGTCTGTCCACCAGGTGTGAGATGTTACTCTGATAGACATCCATTGATCGTCACTCTCTCTGCATGTGTGTGGGTTTTTCAGGTGTGTGCGCTGTAAATAACTTACTCTACGTGGTGGGAGGAGACGATGGCAGCTGCAATTTAGCCTCTGTGGAGTTCTACAATCCAAACTCGGACAAGTGGACACTGCTGCCGAACTGCATGAGCACAGGGCGCAGTTATGCAGGTGTGTAGGCGACGCCTTCCTACTAATAGTACGAGCGACAGTAACTCTAGCGAACATAAAAGCTTTTAGCTTTCGTTATTTTTACATTTATATTAGACGTTTTCAACATTGTGCTATGTATGAAAATGATACCACATGTGGTGACAGTGATGCACCATCCTAATCTTTTGTTTTTTTTTGTTTTTTTAACCACAGGTGTGACTGTGATAGACAAGCCCTTATGACTGCTATTGTCACCTTCCACTGAAATGGAGCAGAATATGTTGTCCTGCTGAATACTGATCTTGGATCTGTCTATAATGCCAATGCTTCAATGTTGGGGCAGCATTAGCACAGGCACTGACGAAGATGAAGAAAATGACAAGATTGTTGTTGTTCTTGATGATGACGATGAGGATTTTTGCACTTACCTGAAGAGGGGAGCTATAACACATTGGGGGGGGGGGGGGGGATGCAACCCATGTTTTAATCCCCTCCTGGCAGGACCGAAGTGGCGACTGGACAAACCAGTTTGAAGCACCACTGTACCAGTGCAGTGTCATTGAAATGCTACTGATATGAAGCTATTATAACTGCAAAGTTACTTTAACATTGGTAATGTTAACATGAACCAGCTCAGAGAGACCACTGATCTGATCTATGGGAGAGGAAGGCAGAGAAAAACCGTTTGGGACTGAAATCTTTGTTTCTCCTTCGTTTTTATCCTGCCGAAAAGTGTGTGTGTGTGTGTGTGTGTGTGAGCGCTTGCATTTAGAGGCGCTCCTTTGCTTGCACATGTGTGAGCATGTGTGTTTGTGTGCATCTGAGTGTCTGTGTGGTGGTCCGACGCCGCATGAACACACTCGGTCTGACCTCTGACCTTCTACAGTGTTGCAGTGTGGCTGTTCAAGAGTGCCTGAATGTCAAATTACACCCCTGCTTCCCTCTTCGTCTCCTCCGTTATGTCTGGAGTACCGTTACCGGACAGAGCACAGCTGGACTCTGCACCGCTGTTCTGCGATATAGAAATACATTTGGGAGCTGACTTTAGATCGGCGAAGATGTTGCGTTAATCCGCATGAATTCAGAACAGCCGTGTGGGAAGCAGTTGCAGAAAATGTATATTTTCTTCATTTAAAAAAAACAAAATGGACTTTCACCGGAGTACGGCTCTTCTGGTAAAGGAGAAGCCTCATTCATGTTGCCAAAAACAGTGACAGACAGGGAGAAGCTGTTTGCGATGAAGAACAGTTGGATGTATCAGTGCTTTACTGTCTTTGCTGTGGTTGTAACCACTAATGACAACAACAGGCTGAACTCGCTGCATGGTCCCCAACTCCTATGGTCCTGTCCTTCAACCGTTCCCTCGTCTCCCTAGGTGTAGCAACCCTATTAACTACTGCGCACCATGACGTACTATGAATGTGCCAATTTTAATATGTCTCTTCATTTCTGGCTCTCTTTACTACTTTACTAATCTGTTCTCTCTTTCTGGAAAGTGACCAAACCTGCTCTTTTCTTTTCTTTCAGCCTCTTTCTCTTTCCTCTCCTCCTCTATTGCAAATTGCTATAATAGTAACTGGTATCGCTGTTTCTTGTCAGTGTATTGAGGAATGTCATGTAGGCTAATGACTTGTGTAATGTTTCATTACTTGTTTTATATTATCATTAATAAATATGCTTCTTGTATTTAAAGCTGTGAAATTATATAATCTGTTTTTAAAACTTTGCCAAATCAGTAAAAGATTGAAATGGAACATGCTGTGTGTGATATTTTAATAGTTGTATAGTTAAGTACAATTTTGAGGTACCCGTACTCTACCTAACTACTTCCATTTTATGCTGTTTTATACTTCTACTCAACTACATTCATTTGGCATTTATTTTACATTTAGTCAAATAAATATGTACAGGTATAAACATGTAGTAATAAATATATATAGAAAGCTCATGTAAGCAGGTGCCATAGAATATGTATGTATAGAATAAGTATGGCCGCAGTAAAGTGACATCCATGTATCAGTGGGCCATGATGCAAACATGTCATGAATAAATGTAGATAAAATGAAGAACAAACAGCAACCAGTATGAACAGGAAATATAATTTGCCTATGTTTTCATAAAGGGGTGTAAAAACAAAACATCACTTTAGTGGTGCGCTGGTTAAATGGAATATTTTTCTCGACAGGGAAAACTTTATACTGTATTATTCAACCGGTCTCAAAGCCTCAACGACATTTCTAAAGTTGACCCCCCCCCCATCTCTGCCCGAGTGCAGCCTGCTCAGTGCTGCGAAGGTGATGAAAGCCGAGCTCAGCTTTTCATTGGCCGTTGCTGTAGGAACCTCCAGTCTCACTATCATCGCTCCACCCCGCGGACCAATCAGCGACGCCGCTCGGCCCCTCGACGTCGGTCTCCTCTCTCCTCGGCCAATCGGTTTGCTCGATATTTCTGTACTTCACCCGGCCGTCGCCTGACGGTTCAGGTAGACGGGACGTGCCGCGTAAAGGTGAGAGTTTGCCGTTTTTGTTGGCTTCATATGATTTATTTAGCCGAATTCTTAGCACCGATTGGCAAAGTACATCGGTTGTGTTCGTTGGGCAGCGGTGAGTGTTTTTGCCGGCTTGTTACATTGAGGCGCAACGTTCGGTGCTGCGTCTGTGTAGAATTTAATAAAATAGTGCGCATTGTTGCCTTGTGCAGCACACGATTTAAAGTACCAAAAGTCAAAGTATTCATCATGCAGAGTGGCCCATTTTAGAATAATACAGTGTATAATATTGGATTGTGTACTTACTGATGCTGTGTACATCAAATGAGCTCATTTTAATTTATTTGTTGATTAAATTGTGTAGTCTATTGTTAATCTGAATCTGCAAAGTTAATAGTACTAAAGTTATGAAATAAGTGTAGTGGAGTAAAAAAAATGCAATAGTTCTCTCTGAAATGTGCTGGAGTAGAAGCACAAAGTGGCAGAAAATGGAAGTACTAAAATGAAGTACAAGTACCTCAAAGTGTAGTAAATGTACTTACTGACATCCCGCCACTAATGAAGTTACAATGACTTAATATAAGTGCACATTGTGAATTGTCTAAATCTACAAATGAGTTACATTTTTGTGAGTTTAGTAGCTGTTGTATGTATTTCAGTGGTATAATTCCTCCTCAAACTTCTTTGTTCTGCTTTTAAATTCAGTCATATTATGGCAGTTATGTTCCTCTTCAGCCTTAGATTATTTATTCTTTTTCTTTTATGGTTCCTCTGCTGTATTTGTTAGAATGGACTATTTCCTTCCCGTTTCTCTTCTTCAGCTTATCATTGTTTTTTTTATTAAAAAGACCGACTTGGAGACGATTAACAAACACATCTGAGAATATTAGCTGTCCGCCTTGTAGCTGTAATCGCCTCAGTCACGTGTCCTGTCTGCGAGTTATACATGTAACACGGGGTTCCTGTTTTCCAGTCTTCTATCCAGACCTGCAGTCACCTTGCGTTGTCCGTCATGGCGGTGAACGGCACGGCAGACATCTTGAGCTCTGCCTACCTGGCGGTGGAGTACGTAGATGCAGTGTTGCCAGAAAACCCCTTCCAGCCCTCCCTGAAACATGCCTGGGGCTACATGATGGACAACTACACCAAGTTCCAGATTGCCACCTGGGGGTCACTCATCGTCCATGAGTTCATCTACTTCCTGTTCTGCCTGCCTGGTTTCCTCTTCCAGTTCATGCCCTTCATGCAGAAATACAAGATCCAACAGGTTTGTGTGGATTTTTGGTAGTTATGGTTTTATTTTCAAAAATCTAAGGCATTCCTCTTAATAGACATCTTCTCTTTGCATGTCTGTGCAGGACAAGCCAGAGACCTGGGAGAAACAGTGGCGATGTTTCAAGATGCTGCTGTTCAACCATTTCTTTATCCAGCTGCCTTTGATCTGTGGGACTTACTACTTCACTGAGTTCTTCAACATCCCTTATGACTGGGACTCTATGCCACGCTGGTCAGTGGAAGCACAATAAAACACGTACTTTTTAAAGTACCCAAGACATAGACTCTGTGGGCTAGGCAAATCTTAAATCCATGCCTGGGCTAGCTATAAAATATGACAGCTTTTCCCCCAGAAAGTATTGCTCTGCATAACCTTCATGATTCCTTCGTCAATCTGCTTTAGAACAGAAAATACATACATGTTTAAATAAATGTATAGAGCAGGGAAATAAATGGCTGAAATTAATATAGCAATATTAAGATGACTTTTCCAATATCAATATATATTGTAATATGGGAAATGGGGATAAAATCACACATTACATAATCAAATGGAGATTCAAAGCAGTTTTAGACATGTGATAGGTTTTCTCTGATGTAATGCTTAACAGTAAAACAAACCGTTGATTATGCTGTTATGCTGGTTTTGCACTTTACCAGGCCACTACCTTAATCTATATGCAGATTTCAGCTTACAGCGCTTTACAAAAAACAGCTGAACTCTGACATCTTTTTTTATTTTTCTTGCCCATACTGGATGTGTATGAATGATCGTGTTTGTTTTTGTCTCTTGTTGCAAACTCACCTTGAATTATGTGGTCACAAGTTGGTTGTAACTCGGTGTGCTTTTCTAATGATGACCCACACTCTCTCTGTCTCCTCCTCAAGGCCGTATGTCCTGGCTCAGTGCTTTGGCTGTGCTGTTGTTGAAGATACCTGGCACTACTTCCTCCATCGCCTTCTGCATCACCGCAGGATTTACAAATACATCCACAAAGTCCACCACGAGTTCACTGTGATTAAAACACACACACACACACACACACACACACACACGTGATACGATAAATAAATAAAAACTCTTTACTGAGGAGTTACTTATTAAACATGCTGTAGCTGCCACACATGTAAAAGAAAAAGTACACACATGCATATGTCTTCCTAACAGTGTCTCTGTTGTCCCACAGGCTCCGTTCGGCATGCAGGCAGAATACGCTCATCCCGCTGAGACTCTCATCCTAGGAGCTGGTTTCTTCATCGGCATCATGATCTTCTGTAACCACGTGTTCCTCCTGTGGGCCTGGGTGTCCTTCCGCCTGCTGGAGACCATCGATGTCCACAGGTAGGACACAGGAACAGAGGTCTCAGAAATAGAGCTGTGTTTGACAGATTATTATTATCTAAAGAGAGCAAAATAAGAAAAGAATATATACAGTTTTCAAACATTGGAGGAACAAAGCAGCAGTTACATCACTGATTACAATAAACACTGAGACAACAGTCAGTAACTTGTAAGGCTGACCACTAGAGGGCCACAGAGAACACCAGATACATATTGCATGATCAATCAGGTGACAAATAACTCCTTTCTCTTGGGTTACTGCAGGCCTGTTATTATAATACATTAATATTTTGCTGTAATTTTTGGATTACATTGGACTTACATGCACATATAGCAAAAATTACACCAGACAGGAGGCTCACAGACTGGTGGCATAAACAATATCAAATTCTAGATTGATCAGGCAAGCTATCTTTTTAAAAGTCTTTTAAAAAACACTATTTTATACTTGTCTTTTCTTAAATTGTTGTATATTTCATGTCTGTCTGTGCTGTGGTTACTTTCTTACTTTAAAATGAATTTGCTAAAATTGAATTTAAAATAAAAAAAAATCTAATTTTATTTTATTTCAATCTTATCTGTGCATTTTCCTGGTTTTATGTATTTTTATAGAGGACTATGTAACTATCTCTAAAAATAATAATTTATGCATTATTATTTTATGTTAAATAATCCACTGATTCTAAATTACACAATCTTTGCTAGTAATTTATATCATTAATAAAATAATCTGTTAATCACAGATTCAATAGAACATATATAAGTTATAAAATGTAGACCTAGAGAGAGAGAGGTAAACTAAATAGATTTAGAAAGAATGTACAATACAAATGTACCAGAAAACCATTTCTTCCAGACCTTTTCTTCATTTAACCTACAACATTTTCTCCTGTAATCATTTAGCTTTTCTTTCTTTTTTGCAAGATAAAACAATGCTTGTGATAAAAGCCAGACTTTCTTTCATCTTCAAAATTAATTTTACACAAGAGGGAAAGTCACCAAGTGTTATTGCTTGTGGGAAAATTCTCTGAAGTACTCTAACTAAACTAGCCGTCTCTTGATATCCAACTATTAGGCAGCAACATGAGGACAGAAACAAAATGAATGTGTCCTGTGGTCAGTATCACCATTCAGTATCATATCCTATGCCCCATCTCAAAAGCATAGTCTTGTTCGAAGGATAGTTTTAACTATAAATACTGACTCTTAATATCTGAGGCAGAACAAAAATTGGGCCTAATTCCTTTTTTTCGCTCCCTCAGTGGTTACGACATCCCCATGAACCCGCTCCACCTGATCCCGTTTTACGCCGGCACCCGTTTCCACGACTTCCACCACATGAACTTCGTTGGGAACTACGCCTCCACCTTCAGCTGGTGGGACAGGTTGCTGAAGACGGACAGCCAGTACAACACGTACATGCAGAAACAGGGAGACAAGAAGGCGCAGTAACACACGTGTTCATACTCACACACACACACACACACACCTGGTCTGGCAGGAGGAGGGACGAAGAGGCGGTGACCTGCACAGACACACAGCGGTACACCTGACGAAACACACACACACACTAAAGGTGCACTTTAACTGAACCAGCGCTACTGTGGTTTGATTCTGAATCGGACTTCCTGTTGACTTCAGTCCGTCTTCTGTGCCTTTCTGCAAAAGAAGTCTTGTCTGCTTCTGTCAACAGCTGCTGGCTGAATAAAAACCATCAACATCCTCATTTTGATTTCTTGCCTTTTGCTTGGTCATTGACTGAAAAAAGTTGTACCATACGACTCTCTTGTGAAACGCGTCCTGTACACCCCTGAATGTTAGAGCACTTTAGAGCTTCCTCTTGAGTTAAACTGCGTCAGGATGACATTGTGTTACAGCTGCAGTTCGGTGACAGCTGTGGAAACTCAGCGCCGACTTCTGAAGTCAGGCATGTTTGATGCAAACCCATGTACATTTGATTTAAAAGGGATTGTCTCTTCCAGGCTGTTCAAGTCTATTTTGTATAAAACTGTAGGAATAAATAAATGCTGTTCTGGTTGTACAATAAGAATCCCTGAAAATGTTTTGATTTTCTGTCATATATGAATAAAAATATGAACACATATGAACAGGGGGTTTGGTTGTTTTGTGCAGTTTTTTGACAGAATCTTTTAATTTTGTTATAATAAGAAACTTTCTTCCACAGATCATGATATACATGTGCCATTATATTAATGCGATGTGATTCATTACTGACACATTTCTACAGAGAATGGGTTCACTGACAGTTACCTTTGTCTGTGTAGCCACTGTTTGATGGGGGAGTGGATGCATCCCCTGCCATAGTAGGTTCTCCTGTCTGCTGCACTGTGGACACACCCCTACTGCCCCCTACAGCTGCGTCAAGTCAGCCAGCAGCAGGAGGTAACAGGAAGTGAGGCAGATTTATACTAAGGACAAAATAACAGGAATTGGATTATTTTACATGACATAGTTATGTATATTTTGCATGACCTATACTGGAGTCTTTGGGTCTCCATCCATACTGTTCTTTAGTGACTTAATAAACACCTTCTGCTGTTCAATAAGGCTTTATTTTGAAAACTGACCGGATGTGCTGACCCTCTTTCTACTGGAGGGAGTCAGTCTGCGCTCAGGTGCGGCGGCGCATCACACTCCGAGAGAGCGCAGCGCAGGCAGAGATATTAATAGCCCGAAGCGACGCTGCAGCGCAGAGATAAAGGCTTGGGACCGAGCCGCAGGCAGACAGAGAGGCGGACAGACAGACAGACAGACAGACGGGGCTCAGGGGAAAAAAGAGGACGCGTCAAAATGAAACCGTTCCTTGCAGTGGTTCTACTCGGGGCCGCAGTGGCCGCCGCGCTGGTCACCGAGGGGGAGATCTCCTTCGAGTACCACCGCTACGAGGAGCTGCGGAAGGCCCTGGTGTCGGTGTGGCTGCAGTGTCCGACCATCAGCCGCATCTACACCGTCGGGGAGAGCTTCGAGGGCCGCGAGCTGCTGGTGCTGGAGATGTCCGACAACCCCGGGACGCACGAGCCTGGTCAGTTTTACGCGTCGCCTGCTCCGTAATGCGGTGAATGTGCCCCCCACCACCACCACCACCACCATCCATCCATCCCTTTGTCTCTCCTCCACGGCAGGAACCGCGTGTCTGGGTCACGCAACACGGGCACGTCGCGCACAGTTGCGGTGTTATTTTGGTGCGACGGTCACACAGAAAGCGGCCCCGCGCGGCCGCGGACGAGGAGCGCAGGTGCGTCGTGCGAGGCGGCGAGCGCGCGCGCGCGGCGGCGGCCTGCCGCATCACTTTTAGAGGAAACCTGCTAGATGACAGATTGTGGGATCAGCCACGCAAAGCCGCCATTTTGCTGCGTGATGAAGATCTGTTCATGCTTTTCCTGAGTCGTGGCTCTGAGGAGGAGGAGGAGGAGGAGAAGAAGACATCCCAAAGGCGGTGGGGTCATGCCACGGTTTTGAATTAACATCCCATCCGATCAAAGCAGAGGTGTCAGCAGTGTTGGCTGCAACATGTCAGGGGAAAGCGTTGAAAGGAGGAAACCTTCGACTGGAGATTAGATGAAGCTGTGAGTCCAGAGTGGGTTAGAACAGTGATGATAGTGGACCTAAGGGTTGTGTCGTGACCTCCCGGCGTCCCCGTCGCACGCATCCATCCTGTCAGGGCTGGACTGCAGGCGGGACGAGACCATAAGAGTAGAAGAAGGGATGGTAGCAAACGTGAGACTTCAGTTTACACACACCAGCCAATATGTGCGACCGGCCTCTGCTGTTTTTAGAAGCAAGGCACCTTCGCGTTGTTCTAAAGTCACACCTGAATACAGGGAACGTATTATATATATTATATATATAGAATATCGGGGCGTACAACAGCGTAGAAAACATCAGACAATATTAAACACACAAGGAGCTGTTTGTACCTGGGCTGGAATTAAAAATCACACCATATATGATTCAATATTATATCTTTTCAGCTATTTCTGAGCGTCAAGCTTGTCTACAGCTTGATGAAGGACAATGATGGAGATAAGTCCAGGACTTAGTCGTTCAATCCCCGACAGAGTCTGACATGCTGTGTTTTATGTTCCAGCGGTATTAAGAAACTGCACCAACTTTTCTCCAGTGACCGTTCTTTAACCCGTTAATCCAAAACAAACTGAACATTGAGTGCACAGCACAGTGAGGGGACACTGCTTTGGCACCGATGGAGCAATAATGCAACGCTAATGGATTAGCCTGTAGTACATTTAAAGTTTGATGAACGTCTGGGACCAGGTCAGTGAGTCCTGTCCACCTCTCTACACAGGGCACAATACATCAGGAAGTGATTCATTTCATCCAAGTAATCCTGAAACCGAGCCCTCAAAAGAAAGAAGCCCGTTGACTGTAATTACTGTATATATAGTTTACAGTCTAGTTTGTGGTGCTCCGTGGGGTCTTAACGCTGCACCACTGGTTTTGTGTGTTTTGCAGCTCGCATGGATGGTCACACAGTCTAATGGCCGTATGTATGTATGTATGTACTAAATTAGCCCGTAATAGTCTGGTGGGCGTGCGCAGGCATGAGTCACAGTAGCGATGTGGAGCCCTTATTACTACCAGATGAGTTTCCAAGACGCTGCTTCACCAACAGGGGCAGCAACCCCCCCCCACCTCCTCCAACTCTGCTGAGCAAAACATCCACAGCTAGAAGGAGGGTGGATGAAACAGAGGAGGAAACGGGGAGAAGAGCCCCAGCGACTGATGGAGGGAAGAAAAAGATGATGGTGTCAGTGTCAGGGGGTGGAGAAGATTAAAGTGTGAGTCAAGAAGAATACAGTCTGCAGAGACTGTGGACTCCATTTTTAAGCCTCTCTTTGAGTTGCCCTACCAATATTTTACATCTGACCCTGCAATGTTGAAACTCTAAGGTGGAGCCGAAATAGCAGTTGCCGGGGCAACAGATCGGCTTAGTGCACTGAGCTGAATGGCAGCTCGTGGTTGGCCGACTGGCTTGCTCCAGAGGACGACGGTCCTGAGCTCATGCATCTGTCAGTAAGCAGCCATCTGTCATACACTGCGACACAGGAACTGCCTATAGCCAAGAGTGTAAACAGACTGGTTGCATGTTAATATACAGTGCATGCCATGTGGGAGCACGGGCAGGGGTCCAAAGTCACTGAATACATTTAGTGCTGTCAATAGTACACATTACAATGGGGCAGAATAGTGTGTAGAAAATAGAGCATTGTCTGGACATTTGAACTGGGAGGATCCTCCTCAAGCAGAGATGGGAAAAACAGCTGAGAGGGCGGAGGAGCCGATGAAAAGCTGAGATAGAAAAGAAAGGAATGGTGATTGAGAAAACGGGAAGTGTAACAGGAGTGCGAGGGTGACAAGGGAGTAAGGCAGGGGTGGGCTAAAGAATGTAGAGGGAATAAGGGAGAGGCAGGACCGGAAAGAGGATGAGAGAAAGGCCAAGGCATCAGCCAGAGGTAATTTATTATACATCAGACTGCCGCATGCATCCTCCTCCTCTCTGCCTTCACTGAGCTCTGACTCCGTCTTCCTCGTTGTGGCACTTTGCTTCGTCTGCCACCAAAGCCTCATTTCTGTCCCTTGCTTTTTCCTACGCGTGTTTTCACTTTCTTTCCCTTTCCCCCAGGTCCCTTTATGTTCCTATTGATTTCCTTCACTATTTGCTGTCCTGCAGGTTATTTTTGAATGGTTTGCATGCATCACATTCTGCATCTCAACATGCTGTTGACACGCCGCTTCAGGTCGTGCTGTGTGTTGGTCATTTACACTGGCAGACAGCCAAAGTCCCGCCTCCTTTCATAGCCTCTGTTCGACTCACTTCTGTCTTTCTGAAGAGCTAAACGTGTATACTAGTTGAATGAGTGGGATTTAATCTTATAAAAGCAGTTAACGGGAAGAGCTGGAATCGAGCCTCCGACTACCAGCAAATAATGAGACAGCTGAATATCCTTTGGTTTCGGACTGTTTATCAGACAAAACGCGATGTTAAAACACATCACCATGGGAATTTCTCACCATTTTGTGCCTTTGCACTAAAATATTTTAATATACCAAAAAATGAACCAATTCATCAAGCAAATAATCTGCACACTACTTGATAATAAACTATTCGTTGCAGTCTTAGTAAATATAAAAACACTCTATTTACAGTGGGAGGGGCGGCTGTGGCTGAGGGGGTAGTGCGGTCGTCCATTAACCCCACGGTTGGTGGTTCGATCCCAGCTCCCGCAGTCTGCATGTCGAAGTGTCCCTGGGCAAGACACTGAACCCCGA
>JAVQJF010084867.1:0-14920 GCA_036023855.1 Gadopsis marmoratus | reverse complement strand
GGAGGGACTAACGTCAGCATAGGAGTCCTCTGTTAAATTGAGATACGGCACTGAAGTAAATACAGATGGAATCACTTCCTTAAATTTAGTTACAGCACTTTCAGATAGACATCTAGTGTGACACAACACATGGAGACTCCAAAATGTTTTGCATCAGTTAATGTACCGTAGATGGAACCAATATATGAAAGTAACTTACTAACCGATCATAGTCCATGACAGCTATGAGCAGGCTGATCTGGTCAATGTTCTCAGGGGGAACATCAAACACAATGGCTTCATTGTACACCGGGTTCAGAGTGTTACGCTTGGTTGATGTCTTCCTCTTCTTAAGCCTCCGGCCTTCACACATAAGGGACACTTTCACATATGGATCTGGAGAAAGGTCACACGTGGCAAGTTCAATAAAGATGTCAAAATGTACAGGCATGGAAAGCCATTAAAAAAACTAGTACACTGACTAAGAAACGTGAAGCACTTGAACAGCTCATGTGTATATGTGAATACACCACCTTTCAGTGAAAACATTGCATTGTCAGTCAGCACCCACCTGAAGCTCCAGTGATGTCCATGGCTTTGAGATTTCTGGCTTTGATCATGGTGATGGTGAGCCTGCCAGCCGTGGGGAGATAGCACAATGAGAACATCAGCTCTCCCAGGTCCACATTGTCCTGGAAAGATATATGTTACATTTTTATATTAGTACTGTCCATTCTACTATTACCAACATTTTAAAGACGAGCTGTGATTTTGAGTTAAATTCGCCATGACTCTTCCAGAAAGCGGGCATCACATCAGAGGTCTGACTGATCCCCATGCTAAGCATCACATCAAAAACATGAATTTGCCCAGGGGGTGTATTTAATAATATATCCCTTTTGACAGTCATTAGTCACAAATGGCACCGACTGGAATCTATATATACTTAGTTTGGTGGGAAAAGCTTAGACTGAGAAGATTTATGGCTAAAATCTTGATGCTGTAACATATGATCAGAAGGTGATGAGTAAGACTCCGACAACATGACTACTGCCAGCTTTTGCTGTCCTGAGCTGTCATATTTCAGCTTTCCAAAAAAAATGTTCAGGAAACTTTTACAAAAATGAAACCTTCATGGATTAAAAAACGCATAATACAAACAGTTATAATAATCCTTGTGTGCACTTATGTTATAGATTTAAAGACTTTTTATAGACTTTTTTAAAAGTAGTCCGTGGACACATATGGGTCAGCGCCATATTCAGTTCTCTTAATGCAACCGTGGTTTACGTCCTTGTTTGCTGACTAGCAGTCTTCTTTCTTCCTGCCTTTTGTTGGCACTTTCTTGCCATATTACCACCAACAACTGTAGATTAGTGGAATGTATTGCGTGGCCGTACTCTTGTGCAAAACCATTGCTCCATAGCTATACTCATGGTCAAAATCTCCACCGGGTACCCAAGTATTAAACTCAATAACTTTATATTGCTATACAAGCTAAAACAGACATTGGTTACACAGCTCAAGAAAATTCCAGGGTTTTTCCTTCCTTCTCAAAATCTCAGCTGATGTCAAATCCCTGACAATCAATGGGAAGATTCAACAGAAGGCACATTATAATATGTAACACAAGTGTTTGTACCTCAGATATGGATCATGCCTGTGACACCT
Organism: Gadopsis marmoratus; assembly: GCA_036023855.1. Classification (NCBI taxonomy): domain Eukaryota; kingdom Metazoa; phylum Chordata; class Actinopteri; order Centrarchiformes; family Percichthyidae; genus Gadopsis; species Gadopsis marmoratus. The sequence continues at coordinate 13,270 of JAVQJF010084867.1, read as the reverse complement.
CTGGTAGAAAATGGAAACCTTTTTTAATAACATCTGCAACATGCAGCAACAGCACGACTCATCATTAATCAGCATGATTCGTGTTACAGGAATGTCATATCCTGAGCATTCAAATTACATGTGACCTGGTTTGGGATGTTTATTGCATATCTTAATCAGTATGTGGTTAAACTTGTGGAATCTGCCATTGCGTTTAACTACTCCTGTTTTCCTACGAGAATATCCCTGCTTTTCACAACTTCTTCTCAGTCACGCACATGCCAAGCTCTATTCCCAATTAACACATCTGAAAATAACGTGTGATGGTGTGAGAGGGAGTGGAGTGTTTATGAGAAACAAGCACTCGCAAGCGTTCTTACAGGGAAAACTCTGATTTCTAGATTTGCGCTTTTCCCCCACACATACGGCTGACACAGAGCTCCCTGATACTTTTCTGAAAGTGAAAAGAGCAAAAATCTGGATCACAACAAGGGATTTTTAAAAGAAAATGACAATTGGTCGATGTGGTTCCAGATCTGTTTCAGCATCAGCAATTAGCTGATAAGCCCTTAAACTCAATTACAGCTCTTGCTTGTCTAAATACAGCTGCTTTATGTTGGACACAATTGCAAAGTAGGTTAACGCAACTATCTAATGTGTCTTCATACATTCTGTCCAATCAGTGATTAATACACATGTGGTGTTAGCGATTTTGCACTTAGTCGTTGTCTGAAGCAACCGATTAGCTTGAAATCCTTCTTAAAGGTCAGATGTAGTGGTTACGCTGACACACACACACACACACACACACACACACATACATATGAGAGGCTACTGCTCTGGGTCTTCTGCTCAAAATCGCTGAAAATCAAATTGAACAAAATTAGTCGATTCATCATGGATGTGGGCATGTACACGCCTGCAAACATACACACACATGCAGAGTTGTCCAGGATCCATGTCATTCTTCATGAGTTGCTGAGGCAGGAGCCTCCTCTGACACGTCATCATCGTTGTTACTTTGAGCCGTGGGTGTTAAGGATGTACGGCTTATGATGCCTCCAAGGTGCAACGCGCATATGAGTTTCGTTACAGGAATTCGCACACTGACATAAACAGACAGGCAGGCACTCGCACAAACGGTGGACGTGCAAACCCTTCAGCTCTCTACAGATAATGTGATATGCTTCTTCCATCGCACGCACACACTCATGGCGCACACTGAAGTTTTCAAGCTATAGAGTGCCACTGACTACTCTTATGAGCACTCAAATCAAGCCTGCGGTCAGGATTATGGTCAGTTGTGCTCGGCCAATGAAATTAGACCGGTGCTCTAAAGCGCCGCAATAAAGCAGAGAAGGAGTGTAGACAGTCCATCTTCTCCAATTATAATACTAGCACCTTCTCTCCCTCAGGAGCAGCCAGGCAAGAGCCTCTCTCTTCCTGTGTCTTTAATAATCACAGGCTCAGGCTAACTTGATCTCTCTCCTCTCTGTCTTAATATTTGTTCTCCTCCTGTTCTGTTGTAGACCCCTGTGTTTGCGTATGCGTATGCCTGTGCAGGGCTTCTACATGTGCCCCTATGAAATTGAAAGTGCTACCTACAAACGGGAAGAAATTGGCAGTGTCATTTCCCATAAATCCTGATGAATCCACTCATGCACCAGGTCCCCTCCTTACAGAAAAGCACACTCCCTCTGTATTGTGCCAGAAAGCAATCCTCTCTTTGTGCTATAAAGCAAAGAAACTGAGAAAATAAGCATGACGTGAAACATTGTTAAATGCAGTTAAGAGGCTAATCGGCTAAAGATGGCCATTTCTATAGCACATGGCCAATATGGAATTATAATAGGTTATTAAAGGGGTATTCCGGCAATTTAGTATTGTAGAAAGTTTGGGGATTCACAAGAGGCGTATTAAAAAAGACTGATCATAATCAAAGCAGCAGATGCCAAGATCATGTGACTTTTATTCTCTAGTATGGGTCAAGCTCCAAAAACATTGGATCTTCCCAGCAGGCACCGGACGCCAATGTATCATCAGAGTGACATTGGACTCCAACGTGGACAGACGTCGGATTTTAGTTGAAAATCATAATCGGGTTGATGTCAAAGCCCAACGTTAGTTTGACATCAATCACCAATGTTGGAAAGATGTTAAACTTTAGTTGCCTATAACCATTGGGTTGACTTGAAACCCAATGTCAACTTGACATCAAAACCAAGATCCAACGTTGGAAAGACATGTATACAATGTGAATCAAAGGGCTACCCTTATATAGTATTATTGCTGAAATCTAATGTTGGCATACTACTTACTATCTACAGTAATACATTGTATAATCTTTAAAGATTCTCCCCTTAAACCTTTAGTTCATTAACAAATGCACCCAAAGCCCAACTGTATGGTGTGGCTTGTGGTCTAAATCAAACTGTAAATAGTTGTAATGTTTGAGTAATACTATTTTTCTATTTTAATAATACAGTTTGAATAACAGAAGTACTGAAATGAGTTAACTCAATACTACAGTATGAGGACAAAAAGCAGGCATGAGAGTTTGTTCAGCAACTACTGGAGATAAAGTTACACAAGGGCCAATCAACAGTACAACATATCAGCCTGGCTGAACATGGTGGAAGTAAATAAATCACTGTTGAGGCTGAACTTTAGCTGTACAGATGAATACACACTGGCAGAATCAGGTTAAAGGATCCTTCATAACTCTCAGGAAAGTAGTGACAGTTACACACAAACTGTGTGGGTAGCTGGTTTGTAGAATGCACAGTACAAAGACATGAGACTGAATATGTTGCAGCTATCATAGAAAAGGTTTAAATACACCTATCTATTTACCTATTTATTTATATAATATATATAGACATTAGTACCAATGTAGCTAGGAAAAGGGTGCGATGCAAAGCATATCAACAAATATGCTGATTGATCACACAGTTATGTTGGGAGAAAGGTGAAAGGTCACTGGAAAAAACATATGTTGAATATGTTTAGCCTCTAGGGAAATATGCTTAGGCCTATTCACTTTCTTGACAAGAGTTAGAGGAAAAGATAGGTGAGAGTGGTTCCCATGCCTGTGTGCTAATTGTGAATCTAGAGCAAGGAGGCGGTTAGCTTATCTTAGCATAGCATAAATACTGGGAATAGGAGGAAACAGGTAGCCTGGTTTCACTTTGCAATTAAAAAAAAAAAAAAAAGTTACTTAATGAGAGATGTGTTGGTAGAGCAGATTTTTCAACGTTATAAGGAGCCAGGTTACCCTTTTCCCCGTGCTTCCAGTCTTTATGCTAAGCTAATCGCCTCCTAGCTCTGGCTCCATGCAGTAGCCTACTTAGCGCAGAAACATGAGAATAGTATCAATCAGTACACCTGCTAAAATAAAATGAAATGCTTACATTTGTCTGTGTAGTTTGTTTGCCCCTCTAACAGGTTCAGGACGTCCCACTGACTCAGCATCTAGAGAATCATATGTCACACTTGGTGAATAAGGGCAAATGGAAGGACAAGTGCTTGTTATATGGTACCATTTGTCGCTATTGGGAAATGGGGACCTCCTTTATTGAATTAACCACACACACACACACACACACACACTCACACACTACATATACCATGCTGACACCATTTATCAAGGCCCTGACTACAGGCCAATCAAACTGCAGTCAATATTATTGACTGACCCTGAAGAAGCTGCAGGTTACAGTGTCTCTGAGTTCTTCATTGACGATGTCGCTAGAAAAATCTTCAGCGAAGGAGAAAGAGGGCACAAAAGTGCATGCTACAACATGATGGATGTCCAAAAGCAAATTGAATCTCCTCAGTAGACAATCTGGGAAGTCCCTTGACACTCTGAAATAATTCAATACCACTATATCTGCACCAAAATATAACAAGCAATGATGGAACTATTCATCATTGCTTGTTATATCACACCAAAGGTAAATAGTAACTGGACTTCACTTATATAGCGATTTTCAACCTTAACGGATCCCAAAGCACTTTTACAGATTGGTCTCATTCACCCATTCACACACCAAATGGTTGCCATGCAAGGTTCTGGCCTCCACCTGGAGCAACTTAGGGTTCAGTGTCTTGCCCAAGGACAGCGGGATTGACCCGCCAACCCTGAAATGAATAGACAACCCGCTCTACCTCCTGAGCCTACCCACATGGCTGGCTGGTAAACTACTGTTAGCTGCTGCGAGCTAACTGCTATATATGTGATTTCCAGAGGAGGATTTTAATTACTGTTTCAGTAATTAGTGGTGTGTGGATTGACAGTGAGGTGCTATAGTTTCAGCATGAATCCACCAGTCTTGCCGTATGATGCCATGACAAGTTTGAGGGTGGAATTAATTAAAACTCACAGAAGGGATGTGCCCATTTTAAAACTGTAAACACTAATCAACATGTCTAACTAAGAGTATACAGTAACTTCTACTTCAGGCACTACAGACTATGTTAGGACTGTGTCAGCGCTCTATAGACTGACCTTATAATGTACACCCCACAGGATGAACTGTTTATTTATTTAGAAGCATGCAGCTCAGACATATGTGTACATTATACTCCAGTGCATATGGCCAGGGATGGCTCCTGTGCCAGGAGCCATGATTAATCCACACAGAGTGAAGGCTGGACTAGCGCAGAATCCCTCCCTTTGATCCCAAGGGGGATAACCTAGTTCTGCTGGGGACAGTGAGAGAGAGAGTGAGAAAGTAGAAACTTCCCATCTCTACCTTTCTTTAGACCTCCCTTACAGATGCAAAAGGCTGGGACATAAACACAAACGGAAACACATTTGCAAACACAAATCAGATTAAAGCAAAACAAATTGTATTTGATCAGTACAGTAAATAGCCCTGCGATCGACTGGCGACCAGTCCAGGGTGTTTCCCTGCCTCTCGCCCAAATGTTAGCTGGGATTGGGTCCAGCCCCCCCCCCCCGCGACCCTTCGGGATAAGCAGTATGGATAATGAATGAATGAATGAATGAATGATATTGTAACCAAGTTAGGGTCAATATCACTGGGAGCATGACTCAAGTATCACATCTTGTAACATCACATTGTAGTTGGGCATGTAAGGTATCGTCCGGTTTTATTTGAGGTTTTGCATTTATTCTCACAATGGGAACTAAAAAGAGGGATTATACTAAAACTGTGACTGCAAGAAACAAAACTTGCTATATGGTACATAAGGCAAAAATGCAATGTATACCAACCATGCCTCTACATCTTAATCAAGTATTCAATCAAGCATTATCTATTTATTACTTAAATTGTAACTACACCCTCAAATTCAGCCTTGCTTTTCAAATGTTACCAGCGGCCACTCATGGTTTTGCAGCAAAAAATTCCCCAGCAGCCCAAAAAGCATTTCATTACCTCCATTATGACTCTTCCTATTATAAATGTGTGATCCATGGAGCAATCTGTGACATCATCACAATGTCAAGTCTATAAGGCTGAGTGGGAACTCGTGGGTGGGGCAATTGGGAGAAACACTATTGTGTGTGTGTGTGTGTGTGTGTGTGTGTGTGTGTGTGTGTGTTCCTCCTCTTACAGTAGAGCACAAATTTGAGCTAACCCTACTCCACCAGAGTGGGAGAAGACCCAGATAACTCCACTCAGAGAACTGTAGTTACACATGCAACCCTCATTAGTTGGCTAACCTGGAGGTTAGAGAGACAACTTACAATCAATTGAATATATGTTACCTACTGTACATAAAAAGGTATTGCTATAATGTGTCCATCAAATACATTGCAAACTCCTAATCAGTTACAGATAACAGAAATAAAACCACACTTTTAATGCAGTAAAAGGAAAATACCTTTCACATCTTTTAGAAACAATCTAAAAGAACCAAAAGGTACAACATTAAAAATGTATCTTAAATTATACCATATGTTACTCGTTGAAATTGCAAAAGTGAATTGGAGATAACTGTATATTCTCTTGCTTTGGAAGAGAAAGTATGCAGAGATAAAAAAGAAACACAACCCAAGTTGGAAGATTCCAGTAGTTTGCTTCGCTGATTGCCGTCTGTGTTTTGATCATTACTGTATGAAGGGATTATATTTAGTATTTATAAACTGGATTCTCCTCAGGCTTTGACACAGGAGACAGGACAGCTATAGTTCAACAGTAAGATGCCTCAGAGGAGGTTCTAACCCATTTAAACTGACCTTATTTAGCAGGGAACGCTGTTCAAGTCTGGAAGGTGTTAAAACAATATTTTGAACCAACAAGATTAGTGTGGGTGTGTGTGTGTGTTTGCATGACTGTAGTTAGATGCAATAACGGGTCAGAACTGGCTGAGTGCTGACCTAGCTGAAGCTGGTTTTCTGGCTTTGAACTTAATTACTTGATTAGGAGCAGCTGTGTTGTCGGTGTAAGTTTCAAAGTCTCTGCCGAAAATCAGGCTGAGTAGTGGACACACTCCAGACACCAGGGGTAGGTTCCTGCAACCCTCTTTCTGATATTCCTGATATCTAGTCCTTTGATACTATGTTGTTTTTATTAATCGTTTTTATGAGGTCGTGTCACTTACCTTTTGCTCAAGAGTTCCATGCATTTCTAGATATATTAACGTGTGTTTTGAGTCTTACAAAAATTTATTGAAAACAGTATCTGTGATTTTTGTGTGTACCGCTGATGACTGAAGGCAGATGGAATGGACAAATTCAAATTTTGACCTGATGGCAGCACTTGATAAAGAATCATCCTGAGGGGAACATGGATATGTGTACCAAATTTCATGCCTATCCATCCAATAGTTGTAAGATACACCTACAATTAGCTTAGATTGTGCACCAAACGTACATTTTAGTTGTTATAATATCACGGAAAATATAACCTCAGCAACGATACAGTCCCTATGAATGCAATGAAAACCCACAGCTTACACAGCCTGCAACGACGTCAGAATTCTTTTCACAAGAACAAATATAGCCGATTTCATGCCTCTGTCCAAGCAGTACAACAAAGAGAAACCACACGAAACATTGATTAAATTAGTAGTCAAGAGTGCTGGCCTCAGTTAATGTTAAGTGTTTACAGCCGCAAAATTTCACGAACTTTGTATTCTCGTCCTTCACTCAGTTTCTACCGGACTTCTGCATCTGTTCTTGCAAAAGGTTTTATGTTCAGGAGTCCATTTTGTAATAGAAGGAGGGACTGAGTCTGTTCCAAGGCCGGGTAATAAACACGTAAGCAGACAGCAATCTATTCTTATTCCATAAACTGATTACATGATCACGCTCATATGCACTATACATGTCCACTAATACTGTTTGCCCATAAACCAGAAATTAAAAGTTTCTATTCCAAACTTCGCCACACCAGAGTGCAATTCTCACTCACCAAGGCGGGCGGACTATGAGGAATTCCCTGGCAAAAAGGATCTAACTTCCTTACTGAGTTACTCAGTGTATCAACGCTGTAGATTTATCCAAGTGAATAATGTAATATAGACCGTGTCGCTGTAGCTCTGTCAAACCATCCCCGTCTTATGTCAGTGTAGATCTGGGTCACTACCCCCAAGTGTTTCGTACTCCTTTCATTAAACATTAACTGTGTCTAAGTATATTTCTATGTCTCTGCCTCTTGAAACCACAGCTGAGTTCCACTTGGAGGGGAAATGAGATGCGTCCATTAATATATCCCCTTACCTCTGCTGTTGTAACAGGTTGTTACAGGTGTTCTGCTCTTTTTGATTGTTTGATCAGATTCTGGCCAGACTGAAGAAAAGACCTTTGAATATATCTAACTGCAAATACGTCAGTTGCTTGCTACGGACAACGTGGTACTGACAGTAACAAATGCAAAGCTATACTAAGAAATGTAACATCAGTTGTGCAAATGAGAAGAATGGGAAGTTGGATAGTGATAAAATGTAAAGAAATGGATAAAAGTTGGTATCTCACCGAAGTTACATATTGTATGTCCCGGCACAGTTTTGTCTCGCGGGGAAAGTCAGCAAGATCCAGGAAGTTGTCCACCACCACTTGGCCAATTAAATCATGGCGAGAGAACCTATCAAAGTCATAGACGCTGAAGTGCAGCTTACGGCTCGACAGCTCGGCGTACGCCACAGGAAAGAGAAACACCTCATCGAACACTGGGTTGAGTGTCTTGCGGTGCACCTTGGTCTGGTGCTTGTTTTTGCGGTCAGGCAGCAGGTAGATCTTGACATAAGGATCGGAGGTCCCTGAGAAGTCCTTGGCGGGAAGGTCCTGGCCCTTGTGGATCTTCACGATCAGCTGCTCAATGTCAAAGTCAAACTTCAGGATGAAGTGGAGACGCCCGCAGCTGTTGGTACGACGGCCATCATCTGCGTCCACCGAGCGCTGCTTGTAGAGTTCCGGTTTGATTCGACCCAAACCAGACAGAGACTCCTGGCGCTGGAACTGAGCAGGGTTGAAGTCCGGATTGGACAAGTTCATCTGACGACGGATGGAATTATGCCTGCAACGAAGTGAAAAATTTGGACATCTTTCAAACCATTTTCACTGACTATATTCGTTGAGTCTTTGTTGCTGTTACGCAACTGCTGAAGCCAATGTGTTCCCTTAAGCCTGAGGTTTTATATCCTGTCAAGCGTGTGATAAAGTATCTCTGAACCCAGAGATCTAGGTGTCTGTGTAGCAGTGCGTTTCCATCTGTGTTTAACCCGCCACCAAAGTTGGACCATAGCTTCGGGGGTTGATGTGTACTGACCGTACAGATGAGGTAGGCTCGGTAATCTGTCTCTGGACCCTGTCCCTGGCCAGAGTGTGGACCTGGTTTTTCTCCACCTTGGCCTGAGTCTCCAGCGGGATGTCAGGCGACGTGTGGCTTATCTTTAGGGCTGACTCTGGGACAGCCACAGCTGAAGGTGGCCCTGAAGGCTCCTTCACACAGCCATCCTCGCTGTACTCCCTTTCCTCCCCGTCCACCTACACAGCAGATGTCGGTGTTTACAGTGTCAGTGAAACCTATTGTAGAAATGCTAATTTTGGAAGGAGATGGGAGGTTGGGGGCCTTGAGGAATTGTAGTGATAGAAAATGGATGTATTATTAAGCATAAGTGATCCTGTACCTTGGTAGACCAGTTCATCTTTATTTAAGGGACTAATTGTTAGACAAGAAAAAGCTTCCATATTGAAAGTAATTGGGCTGTGATTAATCATAAAACCGAGCTGTCAAAGGAGAACTGAACAGATTATCTGTTGTGTTTTACTGGCAACTGATCATCTGGCCAGTGATATACTGATTAACATTGTATTAAGATAGGAATACAATGTGAATAAGCATAAAAGCTACACTTACAGTAGTTATAATGTGCAGTTGCAGGCACATCTAATCTGAAAGCTAGTTGTAACTAGTTGTATATCTGGAAGCTAATGTCAGTATTCCAAAGTACCATGCTAAAAGTAACATGTAAAACATATGTTTGGAGTTGTGACAAGAATTAAAGGCAATTGAGAGTACCACAGAATCTAAATTTGGTAGACAAGGGCAGGCATTGTCTATACACCAGGGTTTTAAGACTTTTAAGAGTTACCACCTTCCTATCATTTTAAATTAAACTAATTCATTTGCATTTCAAATATTAAATCATTTTATTAAGCTTTGCGGTTAAAGGATCACAACTTTTTACATTAAGAAAATACAAAACTAAATGTTGCTCACTGTACCAACCCTTTCACTTTTGAATGTGAGCCTCTCATCCTTACCTCTGTGAGGACGGGCTGTTGGTCTCCTCCCAGGAAGTGCGCCCCCTTGAGGACATCCGGGAGGAAACGGCCACTCAGTGGCAACCAGCACAACTTCCATGAGACAAAGAGGGAGACGCTGAAGAGAGCCAGACCACAGGTGGTCACCAGCAGGGACAACAGGCTCACCGACACATCTAGAGAATTGAAAGGAGACAGAGAAAGACTCTGAACAGTGAACACAGCTTTGCCAGTGAAAACGCTGGCACAGACGAATCCCTGGCTCCCCAGGGAGGACAGACTGTGTTTATTCAGAGAGCTAAATGAGAAAGAAAAACTACTACATTTCCTCGCTGTAGACAAAAGTTGAAGAACAAAAAAATTAATTACCCCTTATAGTATCCAAATAAATCAACAATTCGAGACCGCAACACATTACCTTGATGATGAGGTGCTAAAATGCAACATAGTCGTACTGAAATTCTAAGAGACAAAGACTACGTCTGAAAGGCAGTGAGGAAAAGAAGAGTCACCTCAAGCCTTAGACATTATTGGGTTCAGTCCACAAGACCTTTGGATTTTTCACATAATGGATGTTTCAAAATCAAGTAAATTGATTGCATATGATCAAATCCAAGCCATTAAAACCTGAAACAACTCTAAACATGTGGGGGCCTTTAAAGTCATTGTGCCGTCACTGTCTAGCCATGCTTTCCCATTTCTCTTCCTGCTTACAGTAACTTATTTCATATCTTGTGATTGAACGTTTGAACATCAGTGTAGTAACAAAGCAATGAAAGGTGCTCCTCAGCAGCGACAAAGTGTAATGTATAAAGCTAATGTCTCTATGACTCCACAGGGGCAGATGACTGTGTCAAATGTAGAATATATATTTGCTACTGGTTACATCTCAAGGTAGGATGTAAATAGGCCACAAATAAGTTACTATACACATATGATATGGACTCCTACACTTTAAGAGAGAATGAGTTACAGTGAGAGATGACTGCTCTCTGTGTCTTTCTGCACCACCGCTTTCTTCTTAAGTTCTCTTTTTCATTGTTGCTAGTCCATCTGAATCAGACTCAGAGAGAAAGAATGGCTGAATTCTTTTAAGCCACCTGACTGCATGTCCTTGTTTAGTACATTACCCTGCAGACACCATGATAAACTGACAATACCCGCGATACAGTGGTGTCACATTAACATTAATTAGTTTTTTAAAAACTGCATTAGGTTCCTCTCTACAAATCTTTTCACATTACACACAATCATTTGATCCATTGATCACATAAAAATATTGATTAGTGCAGCTTTTAGTTCTTAACATTCTTATTACAGGCGGGTGTGGAGACCTGCAATGTAAAACAGTTTATCATTCAGAGGTGCTTAATGCAATCTAAAGATGAGATCTCATTTGCAAATAAATAAAAGTTTAGCAGACTTTTGGTTTACATTTTTCACACATACAGTATTTAATGCAGTTGATTGTATTTACTTGATTTTAATTTTCACAAATGTTATACACCACAGAAGTCCTCAATGTTTTGTTTTATTTTTGATAACGGTGTGATTTGCATGGAAGCATGCATAAATACTTTTTGTTTCATTTAATAGCACCTTGACAAGTCTGAATATGCTTGCAAAGCATTGTATTGTACACTATGCTCATTAGAATTAAGAGCACAGTCAGCGCTAACATTTGTGAAATGAGGCAGGTAGAACGCAGGCAGCCCTCTTGCGTGCGTCTCTGCACTGGGCACCAGCTGGGATGAATTGAAAGCAGTGGAGAGATGATATAGTGTGTGTCCTGACACAGTGCAGGGTTTGTGTTCTCAGCTGGCACAGACAGAGAGCATGCAGCTCGTTCCACTGTGCTCTTGCTTTGATGTGCCACGCAGTCGATGCATTTGTTTCACGAAAAAAACTTAAACATTTCACAAAATTCACTTTTTCCATGTCTAAATGAAATTACAGTTGAGGATATCAGTAACTCCTCCTCATATAAACCTCGTTTCCATCACAGGCTATTTGCCTTCCTTTCAAACCACCTTCCTTTTTAAATATTTGAGCTCCTTCTCTGATGAGTTTGGCTTTTTAAAATGAGTAAAACAGAACAGACAACCCCATGGCTTCATTCAATTACCTTTGTTAAAGCCTTTTCTAAAGCCACAGGGCGTCTCCGCTTTTCAAGTCCCCTCACAGGGTGCAATCAAGGCACAGAGGCCTAAACCCTGTACAGCTGGTGGCATTAAATTGGATTCAGGAGCTCCAATAATCAATAAGCTGCCTCCCCACTAAAGGAAGTCAACAATTATAATTTAAAAAAAAACAGAGAGAGTTTTTGATTAGCGTAATTGTCTGTGGTGGGTTTGCTTGAGTTTGTAAATGTGCATGATGGAATAACTGGTACAAGTATAAAGTGTCTAATGCTTACTGAGGTATTAGCGGTGGCTTACATCAAAGCCTAAGTGCTAAATGAGGCAGCAAAATCCTTTACTAAGTTCTCATTTTGCACTTTTGGTACAAAGAATGAGCATAATTTAACACACAGTCTGTACTTGCACTATTTCCACATACATACAAAGACATTCAACATATGTACACATTATGCTTTGAAGACATATTCTAATGATGTCACTGTTATTCCTGTGGCTTTGAAACTGTGTAATAATTAATGAACTAAAGTGACTGTTAGCTAAACCCCTCCCCTGTTGATGTTGAGTGCATTGTGCTGTAGGAACATTGATTCTCCGTGTTCCAAGTGTTTGGAGGGTGGTGTCTTTTAAAAAAAAATTGTTTTTAGCCTTTCTAAAATAAAACACACTAGAGCAAAATTGTAATTGTATGGTGTTTGTCTGCTCTGACATGAGCTTCAAACTTTAGCATGTTGGGCTAACTTGTTACAATAATTACCGACAGTTGTAACCTAAGCGGTTACTTGACTGCCGAGGCCAAGGAACTTTTCATACTACATATTTTTCAGACTGCATTTTGTGGGTTTACAGGTTGCGTTTAAAAAAAAATGACGGCCCATTCACAGCTAGCCCATGCACGGTACTTTCCTACTGTGCGGAGCCCGCTCCTTGCTGGATTAAGGGAAGGTTACACTCCAGCAACCCTGCCAAAGTCATTATCCCAGAAAGCGATATGCTTGCTATTGGTTAGTCTTCATTAGAGCTGAGCAACCTGACCACATTCTGAAGGGTCCCGTCAGTGAGTTGCATGTCGGAGTTGAAAACACAGTAGCCGGAACAATGGTGGGCAGATGAAGCCTTATGAAACTTTGGGGATTTCTTTCCATTTGTGCCCGAAAAATATTCAAAGGTTCGGGGCTTCATACTCGGCAGCCATAGTGACATCTAGTGGCCTGTAAAACTTAAAGCAGCACTTCTGAACAAAAGGATACATATTTAATAATAACGCGCAGGCTTCTTGGACTTTTCTTGCACACGTATTGTGACGACCCAGGTCGTGGGTAGCGTCTTTGTGGATGGAAAACACCAAACACCAGGGGTTCTTTCTAGAATTCGTTTTATTGGTTCGCTCGTGTGTTGCTCAATGCTCTCTCGTGGT
>JAVQJF010084865.1:0-13840 GCA_036023855.1 Gadopsis marmoratus | reverse complement strand
TCTGCCTCGCGGACTCTTTTTTTTGCCTTGCCAATTCAGAGCCGTCGCCCCCCCCCCCCCCCCCCCCGATTGTTATCGCCTAGGTATTTGTAGCATGCTATCTGAACCCCAGTCTGTCTGTGTGTCTTCTCTCTTGCACAGGCCAGCTGGGAGAAGCGTGTCCTCAAAAGCCTGAACAGCATGAGTACGGAGCTCGAAGTGCCTCTGGCTCGCATGGTAGCTAAAATATTGTCACAGCTAACATAACATAATTGCAACAGGTTCTGTGGCAACATCTTCTCCAGTGCACGGGATCGTATTCACGAGCCCTCATTTCTGATGTGACATTTTCAAGATTGGATCTGTTTAGGCTGCGTGGCATTTGTTTGTTGAAGTCCTCTCTTTCCGCCTCCGCTCCACAGAGGCCCGCTGTCGAGCAGAAGGAACTCGCCAGCAAATGGAACGAGATGGGCACGGATGAACCAGGTCTCAAGACATTACCCAGGGCTCTGGCTCTGAGAAAAGCTGCCTTTTATGAAAGATTAGTGTTGATGCCTGTGTGCTGGTACATCGGTCACACACTTTTGTATTTTACATCAGCTCAACACATCTCTGAACCAAATCTACCTCTTCCATGTTTGCTATTTAACTGGTGCTTATCCAGAGAAGATTTTCTTGGGAACTGGGCTTCACTTTGCAGCACGCGAAAAATATTTTGCGTAGTTTCCAGATGTTGACCCTGGTTTTCATACCTCGCTAGGAAAACCTCAGTCGTTGGCTCTCAATGAACCGACCATTTGCACTTCAAGCCAGTACATTTACAAAGTACATGGTAACCTTGTGTCCTAACAATGCTATCGCAGCTCAGGAGCGTATAATAACATTTAAGACGTGCCGTCCCCTGATTATAAACACTTTGGACTGTGAATATAGAAGCTGTCCAGACTCCTTGGATAGAGCCGCGATAACGAGCAGCACCCCTCCTTTCGTCCAAACCCTAACGTGCCGGCGTTCTGGGGATGATGCGGCACTTGAATTTACTGCAGCACTACGAAGATAGTGGGTGGAAGTCCCACATTAAAGTGACCCTCTATTGTCATTTTGGCTTTTCATACAGCAGTCTGCTCTGTCTGTGCAAGTGTCACAGATGAAGTATATTCGGGTTCAAGTTGATTAAATTGACTATGAGTGGATTAATTTATGTAGTCCAGGTCTTATAGCTGCTAAACCTGTTCTGAAATTGCATATGTAAACATGGTGTACACGTAGCAGCTGTAATACACTCCCAAAGTGTCCTTGTAAGTATGTCTCAATCAGCTAATGTATTGTAGAGATACATTCATGTCTTTGTGCCTCTACAGATTTAAGTCGCTTTAGGCCCGTCTACGCCCCTAAAGACTTTCTGGAGGTAGGCAGATTTCTGGCAGCTCAGACAACTTACTTTAGTTTATTTGATTTAAAGAAGACCATTGCTCTATTGTTGCTTTCCACACAGGTGTTGATCAGCTTGCGGAACCCGAATCATGATAGCAGCGAGGACGTCAGCAGCAGGAGCCATTGGGGTCTCATCCAGGTTCCCCTCAACGTCAGGGACATCCCACAGCTGGTAGGGACCCATGTGGATGTGTGCTTCAGTGTGACTGCTTGTGTGTGTCGATCTGCAGGTGTTTTGTCCATTAGTGACCTTGTGAGTTCACCACATATATAACAGCATATTCTTTTAAGCTGCCCTTGAAATGCACAATGGATTTGAGAGTGTTTTGGTGTGTTTTTTGTGTGAAACTCCCAAGAGACGGGCCTACTCAGAGCTGAACCTGACCACCGGGCAGTTGGGGATTGATGACCATGCACATATCCATCCAGGTACTCACAAAAAGTGCACTTCTTCATCCGCCATCATGGTTAAAGGAACAGTTCGACATTTTGGGGAATACGCTGATTGGTTTTCTTTCCGAGAGTTCGATGAGAAGACTGATCTCATGTCTGTATGGAAGAGGGGTATTAATCTTCTCATGAACCTCTCTTTCTGCGTCCTGCCACCATCGCACCTAACGTGCAGGACACTGGGCTTTTTTTTTACATGGCATCAAATATACAGCATATAATGTATGATTGGTACTAACAAAACGTAGCAGATTTTCATATTAGACCTAAACACATTTTTTTACTCTAGCAGTAATGAATACAGAAATAAATTTCTTTATGTAATATAAACACTGGGGTTTAATGGTGTGTATACCACTCTGGCCTCATATCAGCCCGTCTTCCTCTCCTGTGCCACAGGGCTGTCTGGGTTTTCTCCAACGATATCTCTGTTAAGTCCAGATATTGACGTTGTTGCAGTCTGGTGTTTAGACTTTAAATAGAATCGTATCCACCATGTCCGTGTTTGTAAATCAAAGAGATAACATTAGTTTGAAAAACTGAGCCACTTCCATACGATTATTGACGCCTCTGTTTTGCTCTTTCTTTCTCGTCCCTGTGCAGACTTGTTTGAAAATGATTATGTTCAAATCGGGAAAAAAGGTTAGTTTGCTTCTTGACGTAATATTGTTTTTCTGTTAAATGTCTTCCTGCAAATGGATTTCTGTTACGCTAACTCTCCAACTGAGGAATTTAAATGAACGTGGGGCATTCTTTCTACAAATGGATCTAAAGCACAAATGCTAGTCCTGAAAGCACGTATACCGGGGTTTAAGCACCCGACGCAACTCGAAACCAGCAGCACAAACCAGAGGCCACCTGGTCTATCATTGTCATTCATTAGTGATCATTATTTGTGAGAATGTAGTCAGTATTTACTCCCTTTAATTCGATATTAAGTAGAGGAGTCTTGTCTGTCTGTATTGTGTTATTTAGTTTTGTGTTTTATATTTACTTAATTTAGACCATCACAGACCTGGTTTTATTTTTACATTAAAGAGTCTTTTTCTGGAGATGAGTATCAAAAACATCTAATTATATCCACTCCTTTAAAAGAACACCACCCGAAAGAGAGGGTTGAATACTTATTATTGACACTGCTATAAAAAGTATGTTGTGAAGATGCACATAATCGTATGTAGAGTATAAATGCATGAAATAATACATCCAGTATATTTAGAGATGTCTGTTTGACTCAATCACAGACCACCACCACACGCACAGAAAATCCCCAACGTCAGCCCTTGCCATTAGTGAATCCTCCTCTTTGCCCTCTCAGGTGCCTTAATCGGCATGAGAGACACTTTAACTCTTATCTCATCGCTCTGCTATGAACCCAGTGTAAACACCAACCTTATTATGGACACCAATCAGACATCAATTGACAGAGTCTTAAAAACACATGCTGAATTTCATATACACATCCACAAGGCCCTGTTCCACTATTTTACCCTCGGTTGGCTGTGCGTTGTCTGCCAAGCCGTGAGTTATGTTCCAGGCCAAGTGTTAAGTGCACTCAAATAGGAAATTTAAGAGCAGAGGAGTGGGTTCGTTTATGTTATGACTGGCCAGCACCTTAAGTCAAGGGCAGTGTGTTGTTGGCTACTGTCACAACAGATATTTAGGGTAGAATGGAGATGTGGGAGAGATTGTTTCCAGCATGTGTCTGAGTGTTTTTTAGAAAGTTATGTAATAATAATCACCATTATGTCTGTCTTATGATGGTTTTTTTTTTTTGTTTATACATTTTCAGAGGGATAGAATTAAATTGTGCACCTGTGTGTACGTTTGAGCAAGCCCCTGAAACCCAAACACGTGGACGTTGCCCACTCTTTTGGATTCGTGATTTTAATTGACATATTTATAGAGTTTTTGTAGTCCCTGTTGAAAGATGTCTTATTTATGTCCTAATGGAGGTCACGCTTCTTGGAAAGAACAAACCTCTTAACAGTTTTTGAGTTGAACTGCCTAGTTGTTGTCATGTAGGCATTCGACATGTACAGGTGTTCGTTTTCCCAGCTGGTTCAGTTGGCTGTGTACCTTTTGTGGACGACTCTGCTGTTTTGTACATATTATGTCATTCTGCCAGAAGGCCATGTCTTGATTCTTGTTGGTCAGATGCATTCTTGGTTGGCAATTCAAATTTCAGGATTTTATGCATTCTTCTTTGTTCCTCCGGTCTTTTGTTTTTAGCTTTAACGTTTGCCACCAAGGTGAGACCATGCAATGTTTGCCAGACAGTGGTCACAAGTGACGATTATGAGAGAATGCTCAATTGCTGTACTGTAACAGTAGCACAAGTAGAGAAGAGTCAGTAAACTGAGAATTATCAGTTAATACAACAAAATGTACCTAATCTTTGCTAACATTAGCTACCAAGATTGATAAAACTCATATCTATCAGTTAAATATGAAGTAGCTTAGCATAGAGGTCAAAGATATATTGTCCCCGAGGGGCAAATTGGACTGTAGCCAAAAATGCAGCACAAAACAACATCAACAGAAGAGACAAGACAACAGGTAGACAAAAGTACAGTTAGCAGCAGCCACAGTTTATTTAGCAGGCTCAAGTCAGCAGGAAACAGAGACTAGAAACGGGGAAACAGCTAGCCTGGCCTGGGTTTGTGCCGGACTATTTGTTGACATGACTCCTTACAGTCTTTTTCTCATCGCGAGGTTGCCAAACGAGCAACGTAGACTCCACAAAGTAACTGCTCCTTGCCAAGAAACAGCCTGGTGGATTTTTTTTTTTAAACTTCGGACAGAGCCAGGCTAGCTGTTTCCCCCTGCTTCCATTCATTATGCTAAGATAAGCCAAAGGTCTCCTGGCTCCAGCTTGTGTTGTTGTCTCATGTTGTTCTTTTTTGTGTCTCACTGTTGTCTCTTCTGCTGGGTCTAGTGGTTGTGGAGCAGGACAGTGCAGCAGCGCAGCAGTACAGCAGGCAGGGCTGTCCCACTGGGCTCCGGGCAGACCTGTGGGCCCTCATCCTCAACTCCACTAACCAGCCACAGGTACTGTTTCACATACACACAAACACA
Organism: Gadopsis marmoratus; assembly: GCA_036023855.1. Lineage (NCBI taxonomy): Eukaryota > Metazoa > Chordata > Actinopteri > Centrarchiformes > Percichthyidae > Gadopsis > Gadopsis marmoratus. The sequence continues at coordinate 8,899 of JAVQJF010084865.1, read as the reverse complement.
TGGCTGAGTTGCAGCCTGGTGGCGGCGGCTGTCGGTGTCAGTTATAAAGCAGCTGTGCACACACAGCAGCAGTGATTCCCAGACTGCATGTTTACAATTACTACAGTTTTCAATAGCAGTCATGCTCACAGTTAATGGTGGCATGTTTTTTGGACCTGTTCTGCATTTGTTTCAGTGGTGAATTCTAGTTGCACTTGTATCTTGGGCTTTACACAGTACACCAACTGACCTACAGCCCCTGTCCTGTTTATGTCGGCTCGCTGTGGCTTGTCCCGTGTGTGGAAATGCTAAGATAATCAAATGCGGACGATTTAGCACAGTTAGCCCAAACAGAGCAGCTGCCTGTCTGTGTGGCAAAGTGCTGTGTAAACGCTGGAGTCCAGAGTCTCCTGTTGAGAACACGTCGATAAAACAATGCCTGTGATGGGAAGATTGATTTCTGAGGGAAAGTTACAGGGACCTGACGGAGGTCTGGAGAGTGTCAGGACGGCTCAGGACGGCAGAAGGGCAAACACATTAACCAGTCAGAGTTGGATAAGGACAAGTGTGTGCATTGTGAATTTGAGTAGCAACCTGCATGTTGTTAATTGCTTAAGACCTAACATGTAGGTTCTTTGTCTGTTCATCCAACACAAGTGTTCTCTGAAGAAATAAGGTTTTTGTCAAAGAATACCTGAGTATGGGTGGTATCACGTGTGTCTGCCTCATTTTAGGTCGATTTTATTCTTCATAAATACAGCAACAGTGAATTGCTGTGACCCTAACATCGTGTGTTTTCAAGTATTTTAGCCAACTCTGTTTCTGCTCTCCTCTCATCTGCAGTGCTGATCACTGCCAAGGTTCTTCACAACTGTCATAGAGGACATTTTTATCGCTCCGTCCACCCTGCGTCCTGTTCTTTTGTTAATTTATGATAACCTGTCTCAAACCGGAGACACGTTTTGAGTTTAACCATGTGGTCAAACGCACATGACACCCATCCTTTAAGCTTTTCCTTTCTGCCATCCCCGCCAGGATACATTAAGTTGAGTCAGCAGTATATGTAAAGAGGGTTTATTTATGAGAGAAATGGAAATGAGTCATTTTTGTGCAGACAATTGCATCATAGGATTTCCACCAATGTCATTGTGTCAACAAGTTATTGTAAACATTTAAAAACATGTTGGATCTCTGCCGTTTCAGGACGTGATGCACTACGAACAGCTAACGGCTGGAGTCATACAACATGACCTGCTGGTGGACAACCTTATCTATAAGGTACACACTCCTCTGCACTGTCACCGTTGCATAGCCAAGATATTACAATAAATTAATAACAAATACTGAAAGCTTTGGTTTTCTGTTGGATTTATTGAGTCCCATCACCAAAACATTTATCCGGTGTAACATAAATGTTGATACCAGAGTTGTTTCCTGGAAATGTTTTCTGGTGCGTGTTCTGATGAGGTTCACACAATCCCTGCATATACATTTGCAGTACATCTGTTTTAAAAATCTTTTTCTTTCTTCTAATACTAATGAAATGATTTAATTCCAAATGCCCTGTCCATCAGGATGTGAAGCTCACCGCCAGTAATGACGACTACTACTTTGTGTTTGAAGATTTCCTCTATCAGGTAGGTTCCACTGTCTCACAGCTCAGCTCTCCATCTCTCATTACTAACTGTACCAGTACTCTCGCTTAAAGCCGATGAAAAGTTGGTTTCAAAAAGCCAAAGATTCTCTATAACAGCTAAATATTCTAAATGAGCAACAATCGTATTCAAAGTTTTATGGAAACAAAACACCCGTAGTTATTTTTTAGTAAGCCTTAAAGTCAAATACTCATTGAATATGTTTCATCTTGACTGTGTGGGTGTGGTCTGATCAGAGTTTATTGACACTGGGCTGGTAGCAAATCACCAAAACTGTCATCACATTTCGATTAAAATGTTGCCACATCCTAATTGGTGCCCGGAAATATGTGACCCCACCTTTTCCCAACTCGAGCCCACGTCAGACCAGTGAGGCGAGAACAGACGGAACACAAATACAGAACTCTCTCAAGTTAAATTACTACAACTTTGGCAGAAATGTGTTTGTAAGCTGAAAATGTTTCCAGAGCCTTTAAATACACAAAGGGTGTAACCTTGACTCTCAAATGATTTTCACTAACTGCTTTATATCGCCTCTATTTAAGAAGTCAGCATTTCAACATAGTTACATGGGTTCTCATAAATATTAAATCACTGTATGTCACCTATGAATTATTTGACTGGCCTATATTTGTGTAATTTCACCATCATGTAAGCTAAGGTTTCTATATGACATCATTCCCCTTCACCTACAGTTAACATATTCAGGCCAGACAAGGATACAGCCTGCTATTATTAGGGTCTTAGTCACTGCTCTGTTTGCCTTCTGTGCGCAGCTGATAAACGAGCATATACACATCGCAACCGATTTATTCTGCAGCTGTTAACATGTCATTCTCCCTGCTGGCTAACTGATGAGTGCAAAGGTGCAGCAAGAACAAAGCTTTAGTATCACTATCAATATTTACTAATGGTGAACTCACCAGGCAGTGAAAGAATCCACTTATTGGGTGAGCGTGGATCCTCGAGGGTGTCGTTATAATATTCAGAAATTACCCATGGGGAAAGTATAGAAAGTTCTAAAGCACACTTAAGTGCAATTTCCCAGAAATGTTTGAAGGGTCAAAAAGTCACATTGTGGCTGTTTTATGATGTGTTCCTTTACGGTTTATTAAAAAAATTCCTTTCAATGTAGGAAATGGATGAGGAATATGTTTCCACTAAATAAAATGCCTGTCTTCTTTCTCAGAATACATTCAGTAGATACAACATATACTGAGCTGTGACATCAAGGAACAATAGCCTATTTACACCCACTTTATTATGATTTTTAAAGATGAACAACATTTATTAGACGTTGTCCTGAGAAGTCCTTCCGGTATACAATCTATCACAAACAGAGCAGCAAGTACACTTAAAGGTCAGACGGGGGCCAGCTATAGCCCTCAAGTGTCCTATTAATCAGCTCGTATGAATGGTTGCAGATCCCCCGATGTTATTCATCTTAAGTGGCCGATGGAAATGAAATCGGTTCTCAAAAAGACACAGAAATGGGACTGTAATGGAAAAAGCTCCCACTTGTACTGTAATTTTCTGAAACGAGCAGCCACTCGAGGCTCTGCTGTCTGCGTTGGTGCATCCTGAAACGCTGGCTCCAGGTGTGCTGCTTTAATAGAAACCTCACTCAAGAGGAAGTAATGCCGCTTAAGGCCATCACCGGCTCCCAAACAAAAAAAGGTGTATTAACTGCTGTTTCCCTTATCCCCTGTTGTCAGGCAAGTGTAATATTACATGTTGTGCATGTAATCCATACATATTTAATCGTTATTTAATTAGGCAGTCTCGTTAAGATTAAGATCTTTTTTCCAAGAAAGAAATAACAAGAAACATTCAGCAAACAGAAACAACACAACTACAAAATAAACAAGGAATTAATCAAAACAGTTACGAGAATCATAAAAAAACTTATAATAAAGCTTTAAAATCACCACGGGGAACGTAAGACTACTCTGATGGCACTTTGCAGATCATTCCATTTAAAAGGTGCATAGTACCTGAAAGCAGTTCTGCCGACATTAGTGCGTACATGAGGGATGTCTATGTTTAAGTACTTACTGGATGGTGTACTGTAGTCACTAGATTTAAGTGAAATAAGAGATGGGAGGTAGTTTGGAAGCTTTATTAACAGCAGAGTTTCATAAATGAATAACACGAGATGGCTATTTCTTCTGTCACCAAGTCCATCCAACCATGTGATACAGAAAACACTGGTGAGTAGGAAATGTGTCCTTTGTGATGCACTATGATGCACAGGGTTTAACTGCTGAAGTGTTGATGACAATACAGAATATCGCCATAGTCAAGTACAGACGTCCTTTAATTCTACACAAGAAGCCCGGTTTGATTTTTGTAAATTTCTGCATTTGAATCTTGACTGAGAGTTCTAATTAATATGGGTGTCATGTAAGGTTTTAGTGGCAGGATAGTCCAAGTCGCTAGTGGAGGTGGAGAATATCATGTACTTGGCCTTTTCTGTATTTAAAACTATTCAGTGGTAAAGGAATGATATTTGGAATGCGTCAAAGACAGACTGAAGATATGTGTGTGTGTGTGTGTGTGTGTGTGTGAGAGAGAGAGAGAGAGAGACCACGAGCATGTTCAATACCAAACCTGTGTGTTCCCAGGTGCTGCTGTGTTTCTCCCGGGACACCGCCGTCCTGGATCACTTCAAATACAGCAGTGCTACTCCTCCCAAATCCTACATCCAGGGTGAGATGATACGCCCTTCACCAAGGACACACACACACACACACATCAAATGAAGTCACAGGAATGCCTCTTCACTCTGATGACTTTATGCAACATGTCTGCACACAGATACTTGTGTGTGTGTGTGTGTGTGTGTGTGCACATGACAGTAGTAATTAGGACGCACACATGGTGCTGTAGATCTTGGTTACTGATGTGTGTGTTGTGTAACAGGGAAGGCAGCAGGTGACGGAGAGTGTGCTGTTGTTTATCCTCCCAACGGTGAGCCTGCAACTTGTTATCATCATGCCAATACATGTCTTACAAATTCACATATAGCATTTTGGTCATCTATGAAAGTTTTGTCCGAAGACTAAAATATATGCTAATCTACATTGGTAATACACTAAATGTTCATGTCTATTAACTGAAAAATCTCATTTGAACAGGTGTGATCCCTTTTCATGGGTTTTCAATGTACGGTGAGTATGTTTTGCACCTGTTAATGTTCTCACACAAAACTTGCACGAGAGCAAGATATAACAGGGAGTGTGTGTGTTTGTACGTGGATTTATGGATTTGCGTGTTTGCGTTTGTCCCACAGTGGCACCTTTGTGTTTCTTGTACAACGAGCCATCCAAGTTGTACAGTGTATTCAGGGAAATGTACATCCGCTACTTCTTCAGATTACACTCCATCTCCTCCTCTCCCTCGGTGAGCTCACCGAGTTTTGTACGTGACTGATGGCAAAAATATTCTATTCATGTCTGTACTCTACCTTCATTTGTGCACTTGTGCTCCTGCAGGGTATAGTGTTTCTGTGTCTGCAGTTTGAGCGACTGCTCCAGGCTCACCTGCCCCAGCTCTTCTACCACCTTCGACAGATTGGGGCGCAGCCGTGAGTAGTCCGCACACTGCTTCATCCTGTGTTTGTGGTCCTGTGCAGCTCAGCAGCGAAGTGTGGTAGTGTGGTAGCCAAGAGACTTCACCTTCATGAAGGAAGTACAGTATGCTCATCTTTGTGACGGCGCTTCTACCTTGTCAGGTGCACAGAAATCCTATATAATCATCTGGGTCCTTTTCACAGCAACACAAGTTGGCCAAGTGGCCATAAACGATGCATGTTCTTGTTTTTACAGTCTATTATACAATATTTCAGTCTGTTCCCATCTGGGTCATTAAGATTGATATTTGAGATGTCTATATTTAGCTGTTGTTATATGGTGTAGGAGTTGCATACATCCAGCACACAGACAAATATTATTGTTGCAGTGACAGTCTTGCTGCAGTCCTATAGTTAGGAGCTACTGCCATCTTGTGGTTAATAACTGGAATCACAATTTCTTAACTTAAAAAAATGAAACTAAACATTCATGGAGACTTGAAAGCCATTATGGGTGAGATGCAGTTGTTTTACAGACAATTACATCACATGTATATAAAAAAAGAAAAGAATGGGGAATGAATTAAAGAAATTTCTGTTTCATCGGTTAGCTCTCATTTTTTAATACTCGCTGTAGATCTGTAGCTCTGGAAGCTGTCTGTAAACAGATGGGATGTTTTTGTCCCCAGGTTGCGTATTGCCTTTAAGTGGATGGTGCGGGCTTTTTCTGGCTATCTGTCCACTGACCAGCTGCTTCTTCTCTGGGACCGAATCCTGGGATACGACTCACTGGAGGTAGTTGCAGGTAAGTCATTCCATTCCATTACCTTTCTCTAACCCCCCCGCCCTTCATATTTTTTCCCAAATGCTATCCTCCACTTTTATTACTTCATGTCTATGGTCTCTGGATACCCCACTACTCACAAATCCACACCTTCTTCAGTCCTTGCAGCAGCTGTGTTTGCCTTCCGCGCCGAGAACCTGATGGAAGTGACGTCACTGGCTTCAGCTGAGGTATGTCCATCTCACATTAGACTTGTGTGTGTGTGTGTGTGTGTCCCTCCACATACTTCTGGAAGGCTGTAAATAGCCGTTGATGATCAGCCCGTACCAGTAACCCAGTCTTCTGCATGCACATGTCTGAAAAAAATGGCTGGCTGGACACTTAAGAACCCTCACCCTCTTACCCCGCCCTGTGTACCAGCCCACCAACACTCCCGGAGTCCTCTGCCGCCATATCACAACACCACCTCCACTGAAAAGGAACAAACTTCCTATTTCATTAAGCCTATGCACTATACACAAGCCATAAGAGGTGGCATCTTTCTGAAACACACAACTAGCAGCTAAATGAGCTTGTGCCCACTCACTTGTGTGGCATTATTACAGTAACGGTAATGTTATTGTTGTACATGCCTGCACTGTATGCTGCTCCCATACTTTCAGCCCACTATCATATGACTGGAACCAAGAGTAAACCACACCATGACTCACCTCCTCCCCCTCAAACTACAATATGACGCATTAGAGCCACAGGCTGATCTGTTAAGAAGCTGTTCTGCACTATTTGCTTGGTCATTTACCACCTGCCCCAGTGGAGAGAAAATATCATAACATACTGCTCCTTATCTTATATTTAGAACCTCCGGCCCAGCGTTGAAATATTAAACCTTCTCTCTAAACATGATAGGATCCCTAAATTTAATCTCCCTCCAATCCCAAAAGGACAGAGTGGGAAGTGGCGTTCTCTTAAGTAAGGATTGTCGCTTCCCAAGGATCCTGCATCATCATCATGCATGTCGCTCTGCGTGGATCTTTTTTTAAATCTTGAAATGTGTCTCTTGAGAAGGGGGAGGGTGTGCTTTAGCCCTTCTCATGGGCTTAGCGGGCTAAATTAATATTTCTTTGGTCAGGAGGGTTGTGGATTTAGGTGACATCTTATTTGTGTTTTGTTTGACACACACCCTGCAGGCCGTCCTCGCTGACCTCTCTACTCTGAAGGTCATGCCACTCATCCAGATCTTTCTGTTTGCCACCGCCATCTGAAGAGCACGGGAACTACAGTGCGTGTTAGTCGTGTTGCGCACACGCTACAAAAATGCCACTTTGCAGTGCCGTTGCCACACCAACACTATTAATCATCCATCAAGAAACACCAGGCTGAACATCAAGGGCATCAAGAGATAATGAAAGGAAACATACACAGGTATTACACCCTTCATGTTGCACTGGTTCAAGCACAAAGCCAAACCCCTCTTTAGCATGTATGCGCCATAAATAGTGAATGCCCTGTATCATGTTATTAGATATTATACAGTATGTAAGTATAGCCTACAAACTAACCTTCCTTAAGCCATATGCTCTGCAGGAAAGATGATACGCACAGCCGTGCTTGGATCAGCTGAGTAGCCCATTAGGCGTTGAGTTGCATGAAGCAGCAATTGTATTGCGAAAGCCATGGAGAACAACGGTAACATCTCTAAGCTTGGCTAATGAAGTGTTGCAAGTTGTCCTGCTCTGTAGCTCCTGCTTGTTGTAACACTATTAGATAATGCTGTTACTGATGAATGAGGAATGGTGGACTAGCGTTCACCAGCGTGTTGAAAGAAACACAAACTGGATTAATATGTAACTTACATCATTAGAAGCTGCTGTGTGTATATATACATAATTTATTGTATTTATGAAGAAATTGCACATTACTGCACTCTTAAGGGACATTTAGCACCTCCAGTGCCAGATTTTGCTTGATTTCATTATGAGCATTTTATGGTCCTTCTTCATTTTTAAATGTTGCATTTAATTCCCGACTGTACTCACCTATTTTGTAGTTTTTCAAAAGAAATACTTTTAGATTTAAATGCAATCAAATCATTTTTGTTGTTATCAAGAGTATCCTTTTGTCAGTCAATGCCTGTCGTCCAACACATTTTAATGTTCATTGCGACCTCACGTTATTTATTTAAACAAAAAATAAAATTAAGTTTTGTTGAATCATTTCCTCTGGGTTATTGTATTAAACAACGAGGCAGATGACCGCCCACCCTGAGCCTGGTTCTGCCTGTTAAAAGACAGTGTTTCCTTGCCACTGTCGCCTAGTGCTGCTCATGGTGGAAATGTTGGGTCTTTACATGTATAGTTGGTCTAGACCTTGAAATGTCTGACAGCTTTTTAGTCAGTCCTGCTTCAGTGCTTTGCTGCCTGATCTTTCCCGCTCCTTAATTGAATATTTCTCTCGGTTTGTTTGACAGGGTAAATATTTGGACAGGGAGTACTGTATTTTGGAAGCTCACTGTAGGTATCTGTAGAGAAGGCTGAAAGGGTAAGTCACAGGTAGCAGCATTGAGGGAGTTGTCCACCGGCCTCCTCCTACATGTAGCATCTGCTCTACTCCTCGCTCGCTCGTTGTTGGCTGCCTTCCTCCCTGCTGCCCCCTCCTCCGCGGGCTCGTATCGAATTATGCTGTTCTCTTTTTTTTTTTTCTCTCCCGGGTTCCTGCTACATCTGCCACCTGTTTACTAGGACTCCCACGGCTTTTATCATGCACCCCCTTTGGACCACCAGTCTGTTCATCCTGAGACGACTATTACCTGCTGTGTAGTGTCACTCAGCTGGCCCCCCCCCCGGGGGGCGGGGGGTGGGGGGGCGGGGGGGTGGGGCGTGGGGGCGGCGACGCGCGGGGGGGGGGCGTGGG
>JAVQJF010084849.1:0-46627 GCA_036023855.1 Gadopsis marmoratus | reverse complement strand
AACTCTCTCTCACTCTCTCTCTCTCGCTCTCTCTCCCCCCTGGTCATGATTTTGAATACAGCAAAAAAAAAAAAAACAACAAAAAAACAAAACAAAACGGAAAACCCACAAAAACAAACTGATCCACTCGTGTTCAGTCGTCTGTACATAGAAAGAGAATATTTAATCAGGGAATTGCCCTGAATTATTGTATAGCTGTATACATGTTGTACGTTTTGTATGTAGTTTTTTTCTGAAAACGGTTCATGTGCTGTTGCCAACCCGATGAGTTTGGTACAGGCATAGTAAGACAAAAGCTGACAAAAAAAAAAACACACACACAAAAAAAAACTAAAACCAAAACAACAGCAACATTGTTTATTAGTATTTTGGGGATACAGTATTTTGTATACTACTGCTTAGCTTCCTTCTCTGCGGATGGAACGGCGACTTCAGACATGGAAAGCTGGAGAGAAACTCCCCCAATGTCACATCGCTGAGATCACTCCGAAATTATATCTTCAGTGTAATTGAAAAATATTTATTTATTTAAGAATGTTGATACTGAAATAAAAAAATATTCCTGAGCGGCAGACTATACGTTGTCGTGTGTGTTGGTCTTTGCGCACCACCGAGTGCGCACAGTGACGCGCGTCAAGTCGGGTTAATATAAGCAGTTTGGACATTAAATGATATAGAGTGTTTTTAAAAAATACTATGGGACTACAGTCTGATCGTGCCAAACGCTTTGGTTAAAATGGTAACATGAATTACATGTCCACACATTTAAACTCTCCCTGGCTGCTGTGTGTGCGGGGCATTACTTCAGACGCAAGACTCTCTGCAGTAAAACATTTAGTTTAACATTCTCTTACATGACACTAAAGCTGCAGTGCGCAAGAGGTGGTTTGGCGCTCAGGCTACGAGAAGGAGACTTAAGAAACGTGATTGACACGGTTCGCAATGTTTGCGCAAAGAGCCATAAAGAAATTGGGAAGGACAAAAAGTAACACGCCACACACCGCAGACAAACAGAATGTGCTTGTGTGTCTGGAAGGAGCACATTAGGCCACATGAGCCGAACGCCGTCCTGGGTGAGTAAATCAAATGCTCAATAATCACTCAGAGGTGATAAAGACATTTTGGGGGGTTCTTTTATGTGCTTTCCCCTGGGGGACACTCCACTCAGATATCACTGGCCCTTTGGGGCTCTTTTCATGTTTCATCCCAGCTGAAACGATCCGTCTCGTGTGACTGAGTTAATAATCACCGTGGGTGTATAATAGTGCATCGGGACTGTGCTTATCTTAAGATATCGATCTAACGTGAAAATAAATGAGCAACAAAGAAAAACACAGTTTGGTGTCCATGACCCATATTTGTTCTTATTGTCGACGCACCATGTGCTCAAGTTTAATGTCGGTTTTATGAGCTCCAGGTGTGTTTTTGACCTAATACAAGCCTCTTCATCTCATCCAGTATTATTCTTAAATAAAACAACGTGATTATTAATTGGCATATTATGTGATTTTTATGAAAAAATCCTTAGATCCATAAAATGAAATAGTACGAGAAGTAAAATGACACGCAGCAGCCCTCAAGCATAAATTCAGTCTTCTAGGCAAAATACTTCTGTAGGCTTTTCTGCTTCAAATAAATATAAGTGTATTCTTTTACTAAAGTTTAGAAAATATGCCACCAAACATCTCCAAAACGCCCAGAGCAGGATTTTTGCGTATAGTTGCAGTTTTGTTCGCCTATTTTACGCACCGCTGCAGCTGCTCTCCGACTGAAGCTTCGGCTTTCAAAATGATATTTCCTAAGTCGAACAGGCTTTAAATGATATTTGCTCCCTTAGAAACGTATCTCGACACTTTTTTTTAAAAGGGAGTAAAAGCTGTTCTTGAATTGCAGTGCGGCACATTATCTGCATCAGTATGCTTTTTTTTTTTCTTGGAATCTGAAGTTTCACTTGTAAACTTCCATTTAATTCTTCACTTAACCATCCTGACAAAACTCTAATATTTGCATTTGTTAAGATATGGGATTAGACTATTTTGTTAATTGCACCAAAGAGCCCCATTTTGCTCACAACGTCCTCTGCAAAGCGCCCTTTATCCATTCAATAGCCCGGGGCTATGCGCCCTGGGGGAGCTTATACGCTCGGTGCTCCAAATGCTCAATTTATTTATTCTTAATTTTGTGCCGATCAATTCATTGAAGCAAAAAGGACCACGGTGTCTTTTTAAAAAGAAGAAAAGGGAATTGTGGACGTAACCTTGACGGGGCTGAGGAGAGGGCTCCCCTGACGCCTGGAGAGCCGCTTGAGTCAACAGGCGCCCATCTAGCAGACTCGCCCTTGTCTTTATTCTGGGCTAATTTTTTATTTACGGCTTTTCTTTGACATGTCTCTTATCTATCAGATTAAAAGAACAGCTTGTAACAAATCAGTCTGCACGATTTACAACAGCATTAAAAGGGGACAAAGGGAGCAGGCAGTCAGTACCTGAGAGTCTGGTAGACGGCGCGGCGCTGCAGCTGATTCGATGGTTTGAAAATACGCACGAAACAAAATACTTGAATCCTGAAAAAGAGCCTTTGTACGTTTCTTTAGAAATCAAGCAATTCTGCATGACAAAGGACAATTAATAAGCCGTCTTTTCACGACCAGCAGCTGGTTTCCCCGTCAAGGAAAGTTGGAAAAAAAAAATTCAGACTGAATGCGCGCAAAAGCCCTTTGCGCGCAGACAGCAACCCAAGGTGACCCATTTGGCACAGTTAAAATAACCAAGCCGAGGTAAAAGCGAGGGAACTGTCAAAAACATTTAAGCTGAAATATCTTGAAATTGCAAATCCCTTTATGTGGAGGGACGCTGCCGATGTGGGTTAGTCGTACAAAGGAGGTGGTTAAGTTGGAGAGGCTTTGGAAACGGACACGTGGCTTCTCAATGAGGGCTCCTTTTGGACCCGCGTGGCTTGCTGAGGCACTGCACTGCACATTCAGCCACTTTAAAACTCACCCAGCTTGCTAAATGTGTGCAGCAAGTCTAACATGTGAACCTGCTACTCTCACAAGATGGTTTATACACTTTTAGAACATTAGCAACGTGTTTGTTTACTCGATTTTCCAGGACAAATGCCCTGCTGCTCCAGGCTTCCAGCCTCGAGTGCTGAGTTACTGTTGGGAGAAGGGAGACTATTTTCAAGAGGATATGTTTTTTTTGTTGTTGTTTTTTTTTTTTTGAAAACAAGCATTCAATGGTTTGATGCATTTTTATCTTTGCATTTCATCGCTGTGCGCTGGCGTTTGTTCTACTTTGCGTGCAGCTGATTTTCGCCAGTAAACAACATTCTGCAAGGCGGTGCACGACTCATATACAGACATGTGAGCATGTTTGTGTGAATTTAAACAGGGGCAAAGGTTTTCCTTTTGCATTAGCATGGAGAAGGCAGATATACTATATTAACTGTGCTCATAGTCTGTATTTTCTGCTTTATTTTGGCACAGCTTCATCCAAACAACTCGACCTGGAAACAGCTCCAGTTGCTCTCGATGTGTGCGTGTGTCGTCGTTGTTGCTTTTTTTTAACTGACTGTGGTTAAAGTGGGGGGAAAAAAAATGCAACAGCAACATGTTTCATTACGGGGCTGTTAGTGGTGACACCTTGAACTCCGGCTGTTTTCTGCTGCAACATTTGAAGCCATTCGGCTGTATATAATGTGTTTAACAGCTAATCAGTAATGTAAGATGAAGGACTGGCACGCAGCTCCACTTTTCCTCAGCCCCCCTTCCCCCCTCCTCTAATTGAATATTCAACGCGCGCACCGAGCTCTGCTGGCCTTTTTCAGTGTGCTGGGAATAGCGCCTTTTTAATTCTCGGCTCATACACAAGCAAGCGGTGTCAAAGGTCGAGAAATAATGAACTGCGCAGACATGGAAGTGACCTCTGCAAGCTCCAAAATCAGTGCTTCTCAGTGGGATTTCGGTCAAAATGTGAGACGTGGGAGGTGGATCAAATGACAGCGAACCTTTGTCGTTTGACTACCATCACCTGCAGTCAGTGCGTGAACACAGAGGCAGACTGGAATACTGGGAGTCAGAGGCCCACCTGGCCACTGAGGTGCGAGAAACAACGAACAAAAGCCCAAACAGAACTAAATGTCTGGTAGCAGGTAACGATGCAGTAAAAATAAGGCTGTTTCAAGAGTGAAAAGGTCTTCCGCTCTGCATTCGTGCTGCATGTCTTTCTTTAAACAGACACTTGCTGTGCGTCCTGTAACCCCCACTCGGTGGAGGCGAACCAGCTCGCACGCACGGACTACGCGCACGCACGTACGCACACACTCACACACGCACAGACGCAAAAACATGTTGCAGAGCGGTTCACAGAGCGGTGGGTCCATTCTCGGACACAGTGTGTGCAGGAGTACTTGGAGCACATGGAGCGAGACTTCCAGCAGTCTGTCTGTCCGTCCGCCCCGCAGCTTAGTGGCCACCTCTGATGTGCAGTGCGGAGCAGGAGCGTCATCTGGTGGCCAAGACCAGAGCTAGTTGATTAACAGGGAACTGCGCGAGAATGCTTTTAGAGACTTGTTGGCCAAAACAAGTCGTGGATTATTAAATAGTTTAAAACCACATGTGCCTACAGTTTTATCTTTGTATAGTAAAATAGAGGAACGAAAAGGCAGGCTCGCCTCAACCACACCACATGTATCTGGGTGCAGAATCACATCTGATCTCTAAAGCCCCCCCCCATCACCCCCATCAGTCTCTGGGGCCCCTTGAATGCTCCTCATTCACACAGCAGCACCACCACCGTCGCCCAGTGAGCTGCTTTCTGAAGGAATCTATGACCATCAGTTTGAGGAAAAATTGAAGCATTTCCATCTAAGATGATGTGAAATTTAGCACGAGATATCACAAGGTGTTTAACAGCCATTTACAGTTGGACTAATAAAACTGGGCAGCCACTTAGGCACCATTTTGACACCATCTTTGAATAACTTAGTGACAGTGTCTCTGTATGCATTAGCTAAAATACTTCAAAAAGAGAGAGAAGCAAAGCTTATTAGCTAAACGATGTGCAAATATTTGAATAGAAGGGCCTGTAAGAGGAAGAAAAAACAAATGTCCAGAGGAATGTTAACAATACGAGCCATTTCCTATTGTACAGCTTGTTTCACTCAGCAAAAAACACTGCAGTTAATAACAAAGCTCATATTTAAAAAGATGATGGGATAGCTGGTGAAGAATCTCAGTAGTTTTCTTGTCCTCTTTCACTCTGACTACTAAGTGCAGACCTCAAGTAACGTTTAACAAATTAACACAATTATGAACCGCTGTGTTGGACTTCACCAGTTTGTTAAGAGTTTCACAGCTCAGTGAAAGCCAAATGTTAGCAGAACCACTGACTGCTGTGATTTTCAGAACTTTTTTTATTCTCATAACTTTCTGTAACAAAGACCATCAAGTGTCTTATGTACATGACTTCAGGTGCCGTCATCAGCTAAGTAAGGCAAAACTCTTACCTCCAAATTCTCCATTCAGTTGCTTTCCCTATGAATACAGACGGTTCAGTCAATCATTTTCAGTATCAACAAGTACACAGAAGTTACAAAACAACAACAAAAAAACCCCCACTTGAATCTCATTTGAATAAAACACTGTAACCATTCATCCAGTCCATCCAAACTACAGTATAAAAATCACTGCGACCTCGAAAACATCTGCATCTTCAAAAAATAAAATTAAAGGGTAAATACATCAGATCCTGTGTTTGGGAAATGCAGAGAAAAGAGATGCACACCTGGAGATACCATCATACAACACAATTACAGAAATAAACATACACATGAATTAAAGGTCTTCTGTAGGTAAATACTATTCATTACGTTTGTGATATATTTAAATCAGAAAAATGGTATTCCCTCTTAAATATTAGTTTGAAAAAAAAATCACATCGATATCAGCCTATCACAGAGCCAATAGCAACGTACAGTATATTTAATAAGTATCAAGTGTACTTCATATCATGTGAATGTTAATAAAAGAATAAATAAACACATCTTCATCTACATGATCAAATTCATTGCTGTTAAACTGGTTAACAGTTTGTCTGTTCTTCAGTTTATCACTTTATATTTAGTTAACCTTTACTGTACACTTCCTGTATTCAGAGCCCTTAATGTTCCTGGATAAATTCAGTTCAGACATGAATATTTATGTGACGAAGTCTTAATATGATACAGTATGAACTCTGGCTGTTATTGGTCATTGCATTCAAATAATCCAAATGTATATCATATTGTCACTGACACACATGGGGTTTGATTGTTTGTTTAAAATGACTTTAGTCCGATCCTTTGGTGTATATGGAAATATTGTAGAGGCATTCTAAAAATATCTGAAGCCCTGAACACGTGCGATTTATAATCCAAATGTCCGGTGACTCACTAGAAACCCAATGATCTTTTTGCATCAGTGAAACCTGGAACAAAGTTAATTTAGAGCAGGAGGATGAAAAAGGAACATATTCAAACAACTAATCCCTATGAATTAGACAAAAGAAAAAAATGTAACTTAAGGTCCACTTACTAGTTTTTTGGTGGAGATTTCAACAGTCTTCCTCAGTGCATGGAGCTTACTCAATGATGCTTTCTCCACAACAACTAATAAACTCCATCTTCGGTGAGATGTGGTTGAAACCTCTGCTTCACAGCAGCTAACTTGTTAGTTAACAGATGTTATTTTTAAGAGCTCTGCTACACAGTGTTTGTCAGAGAGTGTGCTCTAAATCTGTTATGGCAGTGATACGTTGTGACTGTACCACACATACTGTATGTGACGGGGTAGAGTTCATTTCTATTCCTCAGACTTACTGTAACTTCACACGAGCATGAGACAAAATGTCATGTCAATGACATTCTTAAGTCACGATCAGTCGATTAACAGATTAAAAAATGCCACTGGTTCCAGCTTCTCAAATGTGAATATTTGTTGGTTTTTAAACTTTAATCTTTGGGTTTATGACATAAACCAGCCATTTGAAGACATCAGCTGGGCACTGGGAAACTGATTTTTTCCCTTACTATTCTCTGATATTATGTAGACCAAACAATTAATCAGCTAATTGAGAAAATAATGAGCTGGTTAATGGATAATGAAATAAATCCTTCATTGCAGCCCTAGATCTCAGTCAAGCTTTCAGGGTGTCCTCAAGAAATGCTTGAATCATAGCAAACAAAATGCTAAGATTTGCATGAGGTTATCATCTTGTCCTGCTTTCAGTTTCCACTATAAGCTTCCATGTATACTGTATGTATTTACAGAGTCAGCGACTGTACCTCCAGTCACTCAATCTGCCTGTGGCTCCTGCTGTCAAATATCATTGACCTCCTCTGCGGTTGGTAGAAGCAACTGGTTGACGTTTCCAGTCTCTGTCCACTTTTTGGAATAGTCATTTTGTTTTGAAGAGGGATGCCCTCCGGCGTCCTGAAATTCTCCGCCATCTCTTTAGAAAAGACATTCATTGCCGACGTGTCGTTCAGGGTCTTGATGGATGAAAGGAGCTTGCCGTCATCTCCTGAATGCGGGTAGTCCATAATGGGAAAAGGAGGGCTGAGCAGGATGAGACTTTGAGGTCTCTGCCTGTTCCTGAAGGACGGTCTTTGTAAGAGGTTCGCTCTGTTTGGTCTGGGACAGTCTACAAACACTTCCAGACTGGGCGTGTGTCGCCTTGTTATGACTGGCAGCTCTGGAGTAGATGTCGTCTTCACAGACTCAGCACATTTCTCAGCATTTGGGAGTTTTTGGTGTTTGGCGACAGGCTCCTTATTCTCCAGCTCCTCCTTTAGATCTGACATCATCAGAGGAGGTGCGGTGCTGCTTTTCTCTGCGCTCAGTTTAGGATATTCCTTCTCTTGTTCCGTCACTGCGTCAAAATCATTCTCATGTCTCGAGTGAGGTATTTGACTGTACTGCACCTTCGGAGGGACGACGGGCACAGCTTTGGCCTGGCACGTTTTTATCATGAAGGCTGTTCGCACCGATGACACGCTGACCGGGGCTGAATTCCGGCGTAGAGGCGCCTGCCCGTCACTCAGAAACAGCTCCAGCTCCGAGGGTAGCCCATTGTTTACAGTTCCAGACGAGGTCAATAATCCTCTCTGAAAAGAGGACAACTCTGATGAATTGTGGTTTTGCTGATTAGAAATGTCTCTGATGCATCGATGCCCCAGGTCTAAATTAAGAGAAAATGGCCTGTGTTTAAAAAAGCAACTTTCCTCTCTCTTCTCCAAAGCAGCTGCCTCATAAGACATCTGTCTGTAAAACCTCTGAGATGACACTGTATTCTTCTGTTTTGTTGTGCTGCTTTTTCCTGTGTGAGGTTGCGTTGTGTTATTGCTGTTCACGCTGACCCGTGTAGGTACCGACGGCAAATACGTCCATTTAGTTTCTCCTTTGCTGTCGGTAGTCTGAGGAATGTTTCCTGCGATGCGTTCAGTGCTCTTAATTAGAGACGGTTTGCTATCGTCAACTGAAGGAGATGAACGTTTTCCCTCCTCTAAGCTCACAGTTTCCCCACGAGAGCTGAAGGGTGACAGCTGGTTAAACAACGCTTCCACGTCAGGGGAGTGGAGAGGACTGGTAACCCACTGTTTGGTTGAGCTGAGATCCTCCCAGGGCTCCACCAAGTCCAGCTCCTCTGAGTTTCCTCCACATCCCTCATCAAGGTGTGGCAGCTCCAAGGTTTTACGTCTCTCCTCCAAACACACCGACATCCTCTGAATAATTTCCAGCTCAGGAATCACACTCTTCTTTGCTCCATCACAGGAGACATTTTTGTCTCCTTGAGGGATTTTATGTTTCTCTGACTTTTTGTTGGTGTCATCTGCTCCTGAAGAGCCTTCAGCCGTTGGAGTATCCTCTATTGTCAGAGGATTCATAGCTTTATCTAAACAGGTTTCCTTTAAAGGAGGTCGGCACTGTTTGGTGGAAGCTGCATCGTCTTTGGTTGAGGATGTGATTTTTTGATGCAGCTTCTTCTCTTTTTCATCTTCCATGTCGGTGGCGTGGGGATTTGCTGTGCTTCCACCAACAATCACCTCAAAGCTTTTGTGAAGAGAAAACAAGATGTCTGACTCTGAGGGCTGTTTCTTTGCAGAGTCTGATCCAGTGGCGATTACATGATCACTCAGAGAGGTATTTGAAGACTGCTCCCGGAATAACAGGGACAGAGACGGAGAGCTGCGGCTTCGCTTTGACTTGACGTCCAGCGGGAACTTCATGACCTCAGAATTGCTCCTGGAGCCGAAAACAGGTTTAAAAGTCTCATCCAGCAGGTCAATTTCAGGTTCAGTTATCTTCAGTTCTTGGTGGAGGTCAGTCCACAGCTGTTTTCCAGTAGAAGATCTCTTGTCCTGTGGAAGTATAAATGACGAACAAACAAAAACAGGAAGGATTAAACAGACCATCCATCGCTAAAAACAAACAAACATGATCACCCGTATGCGCTGGTACGAGCCAAAGATAAGTGGGTTAGAGCAGTCTTCACCGCTCACATTACCTTTCTAGAAACTTGAATAATAGGGGAGCTTGGAAAACGAAAACTATGTAACTGTAGGACTACAACTCAGAAAGTGCAAACAAATGCTTCCTCGCTTACTTCAAAGCTGGAATATTAGGATTCAGAATACAATGCTACTAGTTTCACCTGTAAATCCCAGTAATCTGACTAATTTTGACTTGAATTGGTTGCTCCTGAGACCAGCGATACATCTGAGGGCACTAACAAGTAACCAAACACTGATGCCACGTGGTCTTCCATTTGTTGACTTTTACTTTTTAAACTATTTTTAGCTTTTTACCTCGACAAACATAAGCCAAATTGAAAGATAATGTATTTCTGCTCTAGTGGAAGCACAACTCACTACAGTACCTGATTTACCAGTTGCACAGCTATTGCCTGGTTGTGCAGTTCTTTCCCAGGAGATGGCACTGCATCTTTGCCTTCTCTTGCATTTGCAAGGGATGGTGTTTCCAGTTTAGAAATATTCATTCCTCCTTGACCGTCTTGCACCACATCTTTGCTTGTATCTGAATAAAAAAAAGGACATTTTTTTTCATTACACACATGACTTTAATATGTACTGTAGTGTAACAAGCCGTTTTAAAATGTGCTAAAGGAAGATGTCCTCACCCTCTGGCGGGGCTCTAGAGGTCTGCTCCTCTGTGTTTTTCTTCTCTGTTCCTTCCTGCTTCTTGGGTTCCAGCTGGGGGAAAGTGTTGCTCTTTCCACTGTTGCTGCTCTGTTCTGAGCTCTCTTTGCAGGGTTTCAGAGTAGCTGCTTTGTCCTTGGCGTGCCCCCGGCACGGCGTGCTGTTAGAGCTGATAACGGCTGACACGCGCAGGGGTACAGACACAGCAAAGGGCTCAGATATGTTGACGGCTCTGCGCTGATGCCTCGGCGAGGACTCCAGCGGGAAGAAGCTTCCTGGGAAGGAGGGCCGAGAGGAGCTGCTGTGGGAGGAGCCTGAGTACAACATCCTCCTGTTTTTCGGAGAGGTGGGTTTGTAGCCGCTGAGGTCATCACCTTTGAAAACCTTCAGCTGCTCTGGCAGTGTTTTTTGAGGGGGTGCAGAGGAACCTGATGAGCCCTTTTGGTTCAAACTTGAGCTCCAGCCACCTGTTGCCCCACCAGCATTGTTCCCTTTAAAATCCCAGTTTTGGTCGTGTTCACTCAGGTCATAGAGCGAGTCGGATCCCAGCGTTCTGGATTTTACATCTGGAACAAAAAGGCTGCTGGGTCCACCAGCTGGACTGTTGTTTCCTGTTCTGTCATCATCTGTGCAGGACAAATAACACAAGTGATAAATCAAAAATGTAAAAAAAAAAAAATGTGTTCACTGTAATAGATGCAACAACACCATTTCATGATGGGGCAAAGATGAAGTTTGTAGTTGTAAAATTCCACTACCGCCTTAATTTAGCTGTGTTTGAATTAATATATCTAGGTTTTAGCCCCACCTGTTGGTAAGGAGCACAAGGACTCCATGCTCCTGGATGGACGTAGAGCTGCCTTTTCTGTTGAAGAAACAATAACATTACACATTACACTCACGAGGAATTTTAAGTATCCGGAGGCAGTAAATCATTTTTCAGCCAAACAGTGTTTTTCTCCTTACAGATTGTTTAATTAGAAGCATTTTTATAGAAGAGGTGACCCAATGTAGCATTTCACAATATCTGTCTCTCTGTTGTTTGACTTGGGAAGTGAGGGTTTCATGTTCACATTGGACTATTGTAAACTGCAGGAACAACATATACACTAAGGGACCTTTCCATTAAATGTGTGTGGTAGATCATTGTTAACTGTCTGGCTGGACACTCTACCTGTTATCCCCGGTGCTCTTATGAACACACTGCCGTTCCGGCTCAGTTTCCCCTTCGAGTCCACAGACCGTCCCAGGTTGAAGATGGATTTCCACTTCTTCGACTTCCCAGAAAACTTTCTCCTAAGAGATAAACAGAGAAAATTAAGCCCAGAGTGACCCCACAGCTTGTTCTGACAGTAAGCATGCCATTTGTAAATTATACTCATAATAGCTCAATTGGACTGAACCCAAAGCTGTCATACTTGCTGTCTGATATGTCTATGACGGTGTGGTAGAGCGTGGCAGTGCTGGTATCAGGCAGACTGTTCTCTCGCTGACGTTCTTTATGCACAGGATGGTTTGGACTTAAGGAGCGGGCCTGGGCTTCTTCCAGGCTCATCAGTTTCATCGGCCCACACTGGCCACTGATCGGGAGTGTGGCGTACTTCTCCCCACACATCAAACTCGGTCCTGGAGAAGTATAATGAGTCAGCTTTTTCAAAGAATTAGCAAATGCTTTAGCCCAAAAGATCTCCCACAGAAGAACCTGTTTGTATATTTTGAATATCATACCCTCTTTGAGTTTGATTTGCACAGAATCACTGCTGAAGATCTGCTCTGTGTGGTTTAGAATAAACTCAACAACTGACTGTTGTATCCGCACCTCCTGGAAAGCCATGTCTCCATTACCACATGATGCCTCAATGTCTTTAGATCTGACAAAATAAGAGATGGAAATAGCAAATGAAGCTTATTTAATGCATATTTTCCAAAAGCACCTACAGAAATTCATGAGGTTTCAGTTTTAATACTTTGCAGTTAAAGCAGCAAAAAATGTGAAAATTCAAATGTTTTAGACTGGAAAGTATTGCTTTGTTTCTTTTTGCCCACAAGACATTAAGGTTTTCAAGCATATCTGTGAAGCTAAACTCACCTTAATAGATTTGGAGCCCAAACCAGGGCCAGGTTTCGTGTATGCATGTTTGTCTCTGTGCTTAAGGTAGCAAGGTGGGCCAAGTGCTTTGTAAGGTACTCCAGAGTCCTGAGGAGAGTTCACAAACACTTCTTGTCACATTTCTTACACTATTTGTAAAAGCTGGCAAACCGGACTGTCAGTTGTACAATAATCTTTACAGATGAGAGTGAAAAGGGCTGAAGTTCACCTGAAGTGAGGGGTCGGCAGTTCTTTGATGACCTTCTGAATGTATAAAAGTCTCTCATGATCCCCCTGGACCGAGACCACTTCCTGCATGTCAAACAGAAAGACGTCCATGTCAAAAGAATTCACAATCAGGGTAACGACAAAAGATTTGGATGCTTGATCCCTGTGCCTCACTAGCAAAGTCTGTCTGATAATGATATTTAATTTATGTGCAAAGCCCCCAAACATAACCTTAAACGAACATAAGTTCTAACATCTGGTTTTCCCAGTAAATGGTAAGGATTAATGTGTTGAAGCAACAGTCCGTTTACACACTCAGCTATGATCCCACTGCTCGGCCCTGCAGGGTTCTTAGCCTCCTAACCCAGTTCTTCCTGACATGCTGGAGTGCGTGCAGTCAAACTCATGTGATTGAGGCACAAACAGCTGACCACATTAGCTGCATTTGACTGTCATGTGTGAGGCTGTCAACACAAGTAGTTGTTAAAACATGCTCTTGCACAGTCTTGTGCCATTATGTCACACGCAACATAATAACACACACAACATCAAGCACTCAACCTATCTAAAAATGTATGGCTCCTGCTCAATGCTCATGATGTTGAGACAAAAGAGTTCATTTCTTCGAAGACAATCTGGCGAGAACAGGGAAAATGGGTTTTCGTGAGGAACTGTGTTTTTGGAGTGCCGGACTTTGCTGGCACGAGCAGCACAAGATTTATGAATGTCAAGGTATGCAAATGGGCCGTCAAGGTACACAGAAAGCTACACAGAAAGCATGAACCAGGTCTTATAGTTTGGTGTTCTTGTTCCCTTCTCTCCCGCTCCTCTCTAAAGTCTCTTTCACATCCAGAAAGTTTTTCTGAGTTTTTCTCCGGTACTAAAGGTAGAGATTGTGCCAGCCCAATTTTGGCCACACAAGTCGCCAGTTAAAATGTGAATTATTTTCATCTTTATACATGTTTTTGCTCTTGCTTCATTACAAACCTTAAACCCCACTGTGATCCAAAAGGGCCAGAAACAAAATGTTTTCATCTTTGAATCAAACTCAGTATCAGAATAAATTGTTATTTGCCAGAATGGCCTGGCAACAGGGTTGCCCACAAAAACATTAACATAAATACACATGAGAGACAGATCATAAACATTCATTCTCTGAATCAATTTTCTCTTACAGTACAGTATATGTAGGGACATAATTATGTGATTATAAGGCAGCAAAACTATTACTTTTAGTAATGAAGATGATAATGATAAAGAATCAAACTGAGGTGAAATTAGTATTTTTGAGTAATGATGTAATACAGTATGTTCTTTGCTTACAGTTCAATTGGCATCTGCTAATGGTACTGTATTCTCCAGGGAAGAGATGAAAACAGCTGATCAACAGTGAGCCAAAGAGATGAGGTCGCACTCACTGACAGATGACAATAAAAAAGGTGTAGATATAGTGCCGACACAAATAAACTGATGCGGAGTAAATACTGCTTTTTGACGTCTGGTGTTGCTGTTCTAAAGAATGAATATAGAATAAATCTGCTGTCAAACCACTTTGAAGCCACACAGGATCTTTTTCATAACCGCAAATGTGATTTGAATGTACTCACAGTGAATTTGCTGTATAGCTCATATGTGAGCAGAGGGTTCGGTAGCTCCCTGAAGTACAGCTTACATAAGGAACCCACACAGTGGATGTCCTGGAGGTACACTTCCTTTGTAAGGTCAGGGCACGCCTCAGAGCTGAATTCCTGCCTGCACGCACACACAAACACACAGTTAGCTGAATGCTTTGATTGTTTAAACACCAATGCTAACTGCTGTTGCACGATGTGGCCTGTTAGATTGAAGTCTATCCAGTCGTTTTTTGGTTGTTTCGGCCCAAAAAAAAAATAGAAAAGAAAAGAAAACACCACAAGTTGCTAGACAAGCTATTTTAGTTATTATCTAAATTAAATATTCCATGTCTATTTATTCAGCATGCATGGTTAGAAAATGAGCTGGACTATCACTCATCTCATTTTATGATGATCGGAGATAATAACATTTGATTTAGCAGAGCATCAGTGTTTACTGAAACATGATTTATACACCAGTAATTACAGTTAATGTGGATCAAGGTGATACATATTAAATGCTCATTCTTTGTACTGAAATCATCATTTTTAACCACCTGATGTCTGCCATATTCTAAGGCTTGAGGTTCTTGATGCCTTAAAAGCATTACTGTACATGACAAATGCTGCACGGATACCTGAGGCGCTGGATATTTGAGGTGACCCCCGACAGTCTGTAGATCCCGTCCACAATCCCATGCTCCTCAATAAACTCAGCGCATTTCTTCAGAACCTGAGGAACTGAAGTTAAGAAATCGTGTTAGTCATATACTGTTGAACACGTTTATTTTCTCCTCTTTCAGCTCTTCGACACATGTGCTCGCTGGACTTGATGGTCACATTCAATCTTAAAAGCAGGAGAAGGAAACAACTGTAAAAGGTAATGTTTCAGCAGTAACAATACACATAAGGTTCACTTCATGGTATAGGGTTTGTTCCTAGGTCTGCTTTCCATTCCTTAGGGCCACTGATTGTAGGTGGACTTTGACAGGAAGTTAAAAATGGTTTGTTTGTTTCAGAGGAAGGTTGACACACCCAGTCCTTGTAGATGGTATTACTTACGACATTTCCTCTAATAGAAATTGGGTTTTGAAAATGTTACCACTGACCTACAGTACACAGCTTCTTTCTCAACTACAGGGCATCATCTTCTGTACACAACCGTGTTAGGATTTCTTTTTAAAAAGTGCAGCCAAACAGATTTAACTGTGTTAGCTGTGCTAGATCACATGCTCTGAATCAGTCTGACCAGAACTTCCCTTTAGCTAATACTGAAAATAATTGATTGCTGTCGACTTGGAAAAGGGTTATCCTGAAGCTGAGTATGTTGTATTTTTGATTGCATTGGGATTTCTATTAAATGCACAGAGTTAAGATGTCTTTTAACTAGATTTCCTTGCATGAGTGTGTGTGAAGGAACAGATTGGTACAAATGAGGGAAAATTAAGTTAAGTGCAACTCTTTTCATATATAAAGAATAATTTTAAATTGAATCCAATAGCTTTATAGTGTCTCACATGGACCGACAAACTGACTTTTAACATCTAAGCAATGCATGGTATTAAGTAGTAATGAGTAATTATGTGTCAGTGCAGGTTTAAAGAAGTACTTGATGAATGACTGTGAGTCACAGTGTCAATGCACAGATTTAAAAAATAAAAATTACAATTAAAATGGAATTTCTTCCAGTTTCCAGTCCAGACAGTTTCAGTTCCATATGCTGCCTTTTGGCTGTATGAACAAACATATTATTCCATGATGTCCAAATAATTAGTTATTCTATTGGTAGTTATTTTTGTAGACTTTTCCATTTGAACTACACTCATATTCACATGACAGAATAGTTTCGCCAATGGTTAAATTTCTCAGTAATTACAGCAGGTACCAAGAATCTGCCAATTCCATTCTCAGCTACTTGATTTAGATGGATGTTCAGTGACGTCCGGGAGCCTTCATTTAGTGCCTCTACGTCTACACTGAAGGAAGATTTCTGCTTCTTGTAGACTACAAGAGCTTGATTGGTTTCTATAATAACGTTAAATGTTCCATTTAACGCTGAGACTGCAGCTGCTGCTCAGTGGTTGGCCTGCAGCCCTGCCTGCCCTGCAGTCTCTCTCTTTTTGTCAGGTTGCATAAACGTATTTTACGGTAACATTGCTGTGTGTTGACTTTAAAAGGTTTGGGGTACAAATATTACAAACAACTTACAGAACCGTGTCAGTTTCAAGGCAGACTTTAACACAGAAATTGTATTGATCACTCTCAATAGCTGAAATATCTCAAATGATAATTAATGTTTAATCTTACAAACATAGATAATTCAATATAACATGATGCTAAAATGGGATCTATTGCAGCTATGCAGAACATGTGGGCATGTGAGGAACATTACTTCGTGAGTCTTTGCGGTTGTCAGAAGTTTAGTTTGTGAGTAGCTTTCAGTGGCACTCAGTTATTTTCATTGGACAACGTAACATACACACAATCTAAAAAACACAATGTCTGCTGGACATCCATGACGGAGGGGTATGACCCAAACCTCCTCCCTCACTTCCTGTACTGAACGCCCCGCCTTACAGAGTGTCCACTCTAACAGTTCTTCCTTAAAGTTATCAACACAGCTATTCATATGCCTCTGCACGTGGGAGATTTCTGTTCACTCTTTTGACATATCATGGTGCCACCAACAAAAAAAATAAAAAATAAAAAAATCACAGGTGAAGGTGGTAAGAAAAGAACAAGGCATACGATCAGGAGACAGAAGAGAGATAAAATAATAAAAACCCACTCAAGCACACCTGACTACATATGTGAATATTTGACAACACATTTTGCGCCTGTTCTTTTATTTCTTGTTCTTTCTTATTATTTTCTCTCATCCATAGGCAGCAGCACCGCCCAGTCTTTTGTCAGACACAAACCTAGTCACAGGAACTATAGCCACCGTTGGAAATTGACACAAAAAATGTAAGAGCCACACCCAAAAGTCACAAATGACCGTTTAATACAGCCAGGGAGTGAATGAATGGTCTTACTAAATGTAAAACACATGGATGCCTACACGTCATATATGAAACAAACTAATCTGTTTGCCTGTTTTTGTTATATAGACACTTTCATCTGTTCCGTCTTAATTTCACCACAAAACATGAATGTAAGTGGTTATAATTATCTTAGGAAATAACTAATAGATATACTGTATTTGTCTAGTATAAATGTCTCTATGTATGAGTCAAGTAATAGGTGAAACACAGTTTGTAGTTTGATGATAGCTGTTTGTAAGAGAGTGTTAGATTTCACAGAAAGCAAAATAAAAAGTTTACCATCTTGTCCTGAATTCTGGAGATGTTCTATCAGGTCACAGCCGAACGCATATTCACTTCCTTTTTTTTTGGACTTCTGCTTAGTCCCTTTATTCTTCATGGGGCTCCAGTTAGTAGTCCAGATGACTAAAACAAACAGATCCTTGGAAGCACAGCGATCGATCCATATGACCCCGAGCAAGGTCGAGTTTGTAGGTCAAAAAAGCAGCCACATGGAAATCCCAGCAATCAGCTCCCAAAACGTCTGCATCCACTCACATTCTGACTAACCACACTGTCGGAGGCTGGGAGCAGAAGTGACGTCATATTTTGAACTTTTAAATCCTTTAGATTGACATAACTTCAAGTGATGATCAAAGAAAGGACATGGTGTGACCGTCGCTTCGCTGGGACGTGGCCTTATCTCTGAAGGCTTTGCAGAAACAGCATTAGAATCGGTTGGTTTCCTGTTGTTTTTTTAGCCCCAGCCAGTCGCTCGCTCGCTCTCTCTCTGCTCCTTTTATCTCCTCCTCTTTTCCTTCATTCCACACAGTCTCCCCTTTTCACTGGCTTCTCTGTAGCTAAGGAAGCATTCATGTACCAAGAGAGGCAAATCCCCTCAGGGACATTAGTTTTTATTTTTAATCTCATTTCCAATTTGAGATTTTTCAAATATTCTATGTTTAGAGATGGACTCGTGGCAGTGGTGTGGCAGGGATTTTTGAAATGTTGACTGTGTAAAAGGGGGGAGAAGTGAAGTGAGGGGAGGAGAACAGCTGACTTCTGTTTCTCTCCTGGTTTAGGAATTACTGACCTCTTTTATCCATGTTTTTTTTCATGTGCCCAAACCCGGAGCTAACGGGAAAGCTGCGCGCTGCCTTCCTGAATGCTCCCAATGTATACAATTTCCTGTGCAAAGAGCCCAGGCTCGAAAAACAAAAACAGACGGGTTCTGAAGGAAGAGGGAAGTGGGAGGTGACTCAAGTGAGGGCCTGAAGGGCACAGATGGGAAATGGGGGGAGATTGGGGGGGGTTGGGGTGAAGATATGGACGACACACATGGTTCTCGTTACTAACTGCTATGCATTTCATGGTTTTCCTTTTTCAAACTGGACTGACATAAAGACATAATCAATTAGTGCATTAAATGTATAGCGTCGATGTTAATCTTCTAAAGCAAATTATGTTTTCATCCAGTTCTCCACGTATCTCTGTTACTTGAGTAAAGGTCTTGAGTAAATGTAATCCAATTACATCCCCGTGTTCCCCACAGAAAGAGCATGAAAACCTCCCTGGGTGGTGATGATACATTCCTCATATTTGTAGCCTTTGAACAGTTTCACATGGAAAATTACAGATCCTAAAACCAAAATTCCATAACTTGAGGTTTGAAATTTTACAGCTGTAAAGTACTGAACTTTCCCTGAGGAGATATTTTAACACCTAATCTCTACTTGCAGTACATCTACCTCTGTTGTTCAGCCACTGTCAAACCACCACTGACCGCAGTGATTTACTGCATTGGAGACATTTTTCAAATAAAAATTTGAGACAAGAGCTGAAGGAATATCTGCTAGAAACTCTTGCCAACTTTTGACATAAAGTATCTGGAACCACAAACAGATTCCGGCTTACAAAGGTGCCATAATACTAATCTATCTTGGTTCTTCAGATACTTGCATATATTTGATGTACAAAAACACTGCCTAGTCTTACTTGCCTCATAACTGTTCTCCACAGGCCAAAATATTTTCTCACCAATGAGAATGTGAACAGCCGGTGCCAGTGGTTTTGATGCTTCTGATCTCACCACCAATAAAAAATGTCAAACTTGCAGACTTGAATGACGTGCACCAATTATGGTTTCCAAGTCACATTTTGGCCTTAAGAGCATATGAAAGCTTAGCATACTTAAACTGATTTTATTTTAAATAACATTTAAAGTTAATATGGTAAACTTGTTTGCCAACAGTTGCCCATTTACGCATCCAGCAGTTATTGAGCAACGTCATTAACATTAATATTTGGAGTTGTGTTTGTGTCTGCCCGATGAATGTATTTCACTCTCCACCACATCCTGAGGGAAATATCTGGCTCTTTAGCTGCTAAATGCACACGCACACACACCCACCCACCCGTGGTCTCTGTAGCGTTCAGTTCACCTGACCTGTATGACTTTGAACTGTGGGAGAAAACTGGAGCACCCAAAGGGAACTTGCACAAACGCCACACAAAAAGGACCCTGGACCTTCTTGCTGTGCAGTTACCACTGATCTGCTGCGCTGCCCTGAAATACTGCAATGAAATTATTTCACATTGTCACACGATTTGCAATCAATTTAAAAAAAAACAGCAGACACGTTTTTAAGAACATGTGTGAACTCAGCCATGAAGTTTGGACTTGGAGATTAGATTGAATATAAAATTCAGACTTAAAGAACTGAGGCATTGCTTTTCCATAAATTATTGCTCCCAATGGTGAATTCTTACACTCGACACTTGTACAAGGGTAACTATATTTACAAGCAGTAACAATACAGTACACATCACGGCAGCACTGACATTCTTTTAACATGTCTGAATGGACTAGTTTGTAGGGTATAGTTCATAATGTTCTGGCTTGTCGAGTTGATATTTTTGTGCCAAAAGTGTTTTGTGAATATCACATGCGAGCTAAATGACTGGGCCTGACCTCCACAAGACAAAGCTTTCTTTCTGCACCATAGGAAGAGGAGATGATATCATCCTGTCCATACAAAGCCTCAGACATCCCGCTCTTTCTTTGCACTGGGTAAAAAAAAAAAGAAGGGGGGTCTATGTTGAGGAGACATTTCATTGTATCTGAATAATAAGGGGACATGTCCTTCGTGTCCTCAGAATGGTGCAATGTCTTAGTAGATATGCAGCATAACTGCTTAATGCCAGACCGTGGAAATTATGCAATGAGGGAAATTGACAAAATGCTCCTTGGGGTTACAGGATTTTCCTGTCTTTAACTGTCAATGCATGCACACAGACATTGTCACGACTTCCTATTTCACATAAAACCTCACCAAATAACTTGTTCGTATGTTCAAGCCTCAAACAGGCTGCCTAAATCTTGAGAGAAATTTGTGGGTTTGCAATGTGACAAATACACATTATGTGGTTATTGTGCAACTCTAAATAAAAAAAAAACTGGACCATTAAGGCAGTAAATCCTGGTGAAAATCAAGTTGTAAAAGGGATTCCACTCAGCAATATAATTGAGGTATTGTACTGGGCAAATCATGTTTGGGATGGCATAGTCTATATACACATCCAGTATCTCTCGAGCGGATTTGAATGTTCAATGTTTGAGTGTTCAACATAATCCAAGCCCTCTAACAATTGCACCACCCCTGAAATTGGCAGCATGCATAACTACGCAGTCACATTAAAATCCTGGAGAATAAAATAGTAACATCATTTACACAAAACGTACATTTTTGTTCTTGTTTTCCTGAGGCCAAAAAAACAGTTGATCTTGTTCATTGATGTATCTTTTCAAAATCTGCATTTTTTAGCTCACGATAGTTGTTTTTCCTGTATATGGTACACACTTCTGCTGGGTGTGACATTTTCCCACATTTCAAACTAAATCTAGCCGTTATCATGATGCATTATGGATAGTTTCTCAAATTGCCTGGCAACAAAAGCAATCTTTCGGTAATTAACAGGGACAAGCTCACTCAAGAGTTTTTTCCAATAGTGGATACTGTGCTCTCAAATACTCCCTCTGGTCAGATTAATGACCTGCAGGCTGTTGCCATCTTGGTGGGACTGTGCCTGTTCTATGCAACATACTACCATGATACCGAAACATCAACTCCATAAATTAATAATACAGTGAATTATTTATAGCTTTCTAAATAAGCAGGGAGAAGCTTTTTAGAGGGAGTTTATTTTATCCTGAAACCATCCATAGGAAGGGATCAGGCAAGTGGGGCAGGGGGCAATGATCAGGATCTGCTCATGACTGATGTTTCCAGATCAAGAGCTGAACAGGAGAGTGCCCTTTGATATGTATAGTGCAATGCAAGAACACAGGGCCAATGCATGTAAGGCTGCTGACCAGGTGCGTCACTTGTGGTTTGAATTTGCATAATAAAAAAAAAACCAATATTTTATTGCACCAAGTTGTACTACCAATATTTCATACACTTTACAGATATAGTACCAATTGCCACAACAAATGGAAGCTAAATTACTTCAAAATATAAGGACTGAATTTTCCCAATTACAGTATTTGTTGCAACCAAGTAGCGCTCACCAATATTTTGAGCCACTTGTCAGTTTCTTTTGCAATTTATGCAAATAATATATTATATATAATATATTCAGGTGCATATGTTAAAGGTGGTGCCAAAACATTCCAATCTTGCCCTCAAACACATAAAACCATGAGACAATTCACGAGAAAAAAAAGTATATATATATATATATGCGTTCTAAAAAGAAAATTATTTTATTTAATGTTAAATCTTCTCCGTCATGATCTGAGATCTCCCATCAACACAACAAAAACGTGTGGCAAATCAGTCCACATACAAACATTCAAAATGCATTTACCAAATTACATTCTCAAAGAGTTAATATTGCATGACTTCAAACTTCAAACAATGATTCATAAAAATGTAAAAAAAAAAACTAAAGTATAAAGTGTTTGACTAAACTATTACCGCACATTTTCTGGGTTGTGATCATTTTGCTAGTCGTAGTTTAACTTGTGCACTTAGAATAGTTTTTACATGTAAACTTTTCAACCAACAGTAGAAAACCCCCGAAAACATTCATTCAGTAGTGGAGATGAATTGAACGAACAGTCGGGTTTTAAAATGTGAACTCTTATTCAAGAGTTTCGTAATAGCTGCAGGGTACTGCAGATTTGTGAACAGTTGCTCAGTTCAACATCCTGTAGTTATTATGAAGCCCCAACTGAAATCATATTGCTCACTCTTGAACGAAGTAGGATTTGCTGGTCAGATAAAGACAAAACACATTGTAGTCATAACATATCAGCAGCTACGCTACTTTGATAGGAGTGTATCGGACACATTTCTAAGCAGCATGTAATGATCAAAGCATAAGTATTCAGACTTTTCTAGACTGACATTTCTTCACAAACAATAAAAGTAAGAAAACTATTAACAATTATGTTGATTGGGCTCAAACAATTACAATTGTTTAAAAATGTTAAAAGTAATAAATAGAACTACCCATTAATTCCTGTTTTAAAAAAAACAAGCATGTAAGGCCTTATAAAAAACATGTATAAGAAACCATATCGGATCATTGTGGCTCACAAAACTACTTTGCGAGATAAAAACATTGTTCATCCAAAGATGGTCATCGGTGTCAAGTTCTGTAAATAAAGTCAGTTGGCCCAAGGCAGCCAAAGGTAATAATAATAATAATAATTTAGGTTGATTCTAAAGCAGCCAGAGAAATAAGATGAACTCATTTTAACCTTCTAATGGGCCTTTTCCACAGCAGACAATTTGACATGCAAATGTGCAATTGATAACATTAGCAAGGCTACATATCATGCCAGTGAGCCAGTTTTAGGTTCCTGTGACACTTGACCAAAATCAGTATACTGTACCACATATATATATATATTTAAAATCGAGAACACTTGATATCAGGCTTCCATACTGATTAGATTATTGCTTTCAGTAGTCCTTGAGTTTTTCCCTCTTCTGCACACAATCTGTTGCCTGTGTTAGGACTGATGTAAAACTATAACATCATTCTACATCCAAAGTAATAATACTTGCATGTTTTAAATCCCTCACTTTATGATACACAGCAGTACTATTACCAGAAACATACTTTGTATTGTGGGCTTTATGTCTGTGGTCATCCTGTTAATATTCTTGCCAGAAAACTGGTACACATGCAGATGCGTTTAACCCAACAGCTACAAAAGTGTCAATTTCAGTGGGTCATTACTAAGTAATCATTAAGCGTTTTATACATGTACTAGAAAAATTCACATTATTTTTTATTTGGACATTAAAGATTCTTGTTGATCTCCATCTAAAAAAGCTAATTACATTCACTGTGCTTCAACACTGTAAAACAAAACACATTTATAGGGTACTGTAATAGGCTATTGTAGGCATTAGTTTGCTGAAGACCTAAGAAAAATTGCATAACAAGGCCCTGTTAGTATGTTGCCTCTCTGCCATATAGCAGTCAAATATCAATTAATGCAACTTAATTGCACATTACTCTTATGAACTGAACAAATGTTCACTTTGCATCAGATTACACATCGTCTACAGTGATTAACATGTCAGTGTCAATAAAACAAGTTTACTAAACTAATGATCAATCATATGATTGCATTAAAGAATCCAAGTAGCCTTGAATCAAACCTAAACATTAACATCTCTTAAACTCAGCACACCTGCAACAGTAACTGAGATAGTTATCTGGCTGATTAGACTTCTGCTCAGGTTAAAGTTGGGGCGAAGCTATGCTGGGAACCATGTAAGGTCAGGACATGCTATGTACTGGAATTAAAAGGTGCAAATTGTCCTGCCCTGACGGTAGAACCAAATCTAACATGAAAGTGAGGGCGAAAACAATCAATTACAGTCTGTACCTCCTAGACAGTCTTGAGACATGGCCTAAATCAGGCAAAATATGTGACAACACCCGTTAGAAAAAGTGGATGCATCCACAGAATGAAGCACACAAAATGCACATTGTACACACACACACACGTTATGGGTGGGTAGTATACCGGTTTCTTCACCGTCACCGGTGTCATGTTCTGCCACGATTTTGCAATAATGCCATTACTGGCTCAAACGTGGTGTGCACATTACAGATCAACAAATGGGCCAGGCTTGCATGTTTTGGACACAGGCTACACGTCGCTAACTTGGTAAGTTAAAATGGTCAAACCAGCAGGCTTTCTGAATAGTGCATGGTGCTGAAATTAAGTCTAATAAACGTTCCAAATTACACATAAATCATATAATTTAGCTTATTTGACCAGAAAAGATTTGTGTCAACAAATGTCAAAGTATCAGCAATAATATACAATTTCTGCCAAATAAATGTTGTTGAGATGCCTAATCCTATTCTGAGAATGAATCACATTACATTTAGTAGTTAACCTACATTATGGGGCAGCCTAATATTTTCTTAAAGATATGTTCCATTATATTGCCAATAGAGTGAAAAAAGGTAGAATTATGTTTTGAGTGGAGTATCCCTTTTTAATTTTGTAATACCGTGATATACCGTCACCGTAAAAAAACAAAAACAATACCCCCGATATAAATTTTATGTCATATCACCCACCCCTGACACACATACAAAATATTACTACGTTTTATATGCAAATAATATGGCCTATGCATAA
This sequence comes from Gadopsis marmoratus, assembly GCA_036023855.1. Lineage (NCBI taxonomy): Eukaryota > Metazoa > Chordata > Actinopteri > Centrarchiformes > Percichthyidae > Gadopsis > Gadopsis marmoratus. Next base: position 21,799 of record JAVQJF010084849.1, on the reverse strand, counting down.
ATATTCAATCTAATTCAATTCAGTTTTATTTATATAGCGCCATATCATAAAGTTATCTCAGCACTAATAAATAAAATCGAAGTCTGACAGCTGTGTGTTTTAGTAGAATATTTTAAATACCTGGAATCTTTATAGGCCAACTTCTTTATTTGACCAAAGCTGATCATTACTTGAAAGGAAGAAAAATTTTAAGTTTTTTGCAAACTGGTAACATGAGGAAATGAAGGCAGCATGATATGCAAAAATGTGCAAAGACGTAGTTGCCAGCTGAGCAAAACTTTAATTTGTAAACTAATCAAAACAATGTGCATTTTGTGTGCTTACTATGGCATCTTGTACACATGCGGCAGCTTCTCTGCACTCTGTGGTCTAAACATACTGTAAAATATAGCAGAAACATATTTTGGTCACAGCTGGGCTTCGTGTTTGAAATCTCAACTCTGTGGTTTACCAATGTCCACAGTAACATTCACATAAAGAGGCAGCCTCTCTACCGACAAAGTCTTATATGAGCAGCTGTTGAGTCCATCCTTCCTCCATACCTGCGGTGTTCGTCCCAACAACCTCATTCTGGGGGAGAGGGGGGGGGGGGTTAATTGACGAGATAACATTTGCATCACAAATCAGGATGCATACATATGAATGACATAGAATATGCTGAAACAAGTATAACACATTATCCTCATCTCGACATGTACTGACCTGTCTTTGTTTATTTCATTGCCACTGTCCCGTTTGTGAAACACCATGGTATACCGAGCTACATCAGCGGCCGGCCGCATAATCTTCATTCTCCTCAGCTCAACTCTACGCGAGACAGCAAACCCATATTTATCATTCAATGATAGAAAGTATCCCACATCTGCTCCAGATGTGATAAAAACAAATAATCTTAAATACGGTTTTGACTCGTTTCTGTTTCACCTGATGCGAAGGTCATCATCCTCTCCACCCCAACCCCAGTAAGCGTTTGAGAATCCATTCACTTGAAGAAACTGGTCTTTGGACATAGCTGTGACTCCTCCAAAGTAGCCTTTGTAACGCAGCCTTAGAGAATATGAAGAAAAATGACAGGTCAGTCAGGACAGTCATCCGTTAATACTTTGGTTTTTCACAAGAGCGAAAGTTTACTTGCTCACTTGTGACATACAGTCACAAAAAAAAATAAAAAATAAAAACACTCTTCGTCACATACTCACTTGTATCCTGTGGCATTCCTGCCAACCACCAAGTGTTTGGGTTGCTTGTCACAGACATATAAATTGTGATCATTTTCAGGAACCAGGTCCACATCATGGAAGATGAAGCACTGCCAACTGTAGTCCTTCAGTGCCTCCAAATACCCAACATTCAGTAACTTGGCACGGTTAAAGGTTGCATCACCAGCCTTTAAAAAGAGAAGACACAATAAAAGTCACAAGCTGTAATTGTGTATTATGGGCTATGTATAGCTCAAAGCTCAGTGTAGATGTACGTGTTGTTCTGTTGTATCTGCTGTGTCATTATGCCTCATCCACTGCAAAACAAAGTATTTTTAATAGGTAGGAGAGTCAGAGTACAGAGTCAACAACAGCAGAGGTGCAGCTCCCAGAAATGATTTAATGCTACCTGCTATAGAATAACTTTCATTGTTGAAGTAGCGTCATCATATTCAGGCTATTATAGGAAAATACAAAGTGGAGATTAATGTGCTTTACTCTGATTGAAGTGACCACAATGAAAGCCAAACAGTGCCTCAGTATGGATCCACAAACGAAGGAAAACATTATAAACAAAATTAAGGCAAAACAATTAAGGCAAAAGAAGAAAAAAAAAAGAAAAAGGGTGATTTTTGGTATGTCACTGAACAGGATTTGTTGCTTGCATGTGTTTCAAGTCTTCAGTAGAGATTCAATGGTTACAGATAAGCAGAGCAACATGCCACTTGTTAGGTTTTCCTTACAAGATTTGTTTTACCTGTTCGAAATTTGAAAATATGACTTTAAAAGTAATGCAAGTCACACATTTATTTTACATAATATTTCTTCAGTTAAAGTTGCCCTACTTTTCACAGCATGGGCCCTTTAGGTGCAGTCGCATCCCATTTAGTCATACTCACGTTATTATTTTTCGTCCTTTTGATTGACAGGACATAATTGGGACAAGGACCATTTTCAAAGAATCAGCTGATACAATGAGTAGATTTCATTAAGTAAAATATAACTATAAGTAAACATGGTTACAAGTGTGAGCTTGAAGTACAACTACTTCAAATAAATAATTTACTAATATAAATATATAAAATTACTACAACTTCAGTGCAGTTCCCCGATATTAAAAACCAATACTCTGTTCTACAAGCACAAACCCTAAACATCAAATGATTTCATATGAAAACTGCAAGACATAAAACCGTGCCCGGTGTGGAGTAATACCTGCTGGATGACATAAATGGCGTAGTGCAGCTGCTGCCTCTGCAGAAAGGGGTGCAGGTGGTGCAAGAGGTAGAGGAGGTGTCTCTCTCTGTTGCGATGAGGGATGAGGATCGCTACGCTCTGCCTCGCCGTACAGTCAGAGGGCTCATACTCGCCTTCAGTCACTCCTTTGTTGTCACTCTCCACATCCTTCAGTTCCAGTGAGGATTCAAAGGACAGCTTCACAGCTCCGTCTGTCAAAGTTAACAAACTCAATAATCTGAGTCTTACGTGCATTATGTTATACGTGGTTCATACAAGACGATTTAAAAAGAAATGTTGAACTTGCATGTCAAAATCCTTAGCACAAGAAAACAACAATAATAGATCATATAAAATTATAGAATAGTTTAACCTGCTAGGTCTCCTTCCTTTAGACATTGTTTTCTCATCATATATAAAAACATTTTTTTTAAAAAATCAACCATTACCTTAGTTATGATAAAATGAGCACCATGCGGTTGTCAGCAGTGTTTAAAGTAACTTCACAGATTAAAAGGTAGGCATAGACCCATGTCAGGTTTATTACACAGCAGATAATGCATCTACTCTACCTTTCTTTCTTCTACACTGTCATGTAGCCAGTGTAAAACTGGAGAACTTACAGAAAGAAACAAAACACAACAAAGAATTCCTATTTAGCAAGAGGGGAACCATCAGCAAATAGTTTTACTTCAAAGATGACCATTTTTCTTTTAATTTGCCAAAATCTTAAACCCAGTTAAATCAAAATAAGACAGGCAGTAAGTTTGTCACCTCTTTAACCTGCACTTTGGTGTAAACTCACGTAGCAATGGCGACTCCTGAGGGCATTCGACTTTTGGTGGCGGAGTCTTTAAATGAACGGGTGCTGGTGAGTTGAGTGTATCCCTCAGGTGCTCTACTTTGACAGGCGTTTGTGTTGCGGCGGAGGAAACCTGAACGGATTTCACGGTTTCGCCTGTAGAAATTGCAAGCCACGCCAGCACCGAGAGCGAGAGCACGAGCAGTACAAAATACTTCCCCCTCCGCAAGAACTTGCACACAGGCGAGCAGAAGGCCATGGCTGTGCGGCTGTGTGGCTGTGAAACGGTAAAAGTGGCAACTATAGATGCTGTTAGTTATAGTTTAAGGTATTTCCTCCGCACAGGACATTTCAGCAAAAACATTGACAAGCCACAGTTTCACAAATCACTCTTCCCATGCTGCTGAACTCAACAGTCGATCAATTTATATGATCACTGTGAAGTAAGGAAAAAGTATTGGTGAAAATCCATCACGGAATCCTCAAAATCCACTTCCAGGAGGTGAGATCAAAAAAAAAAAAAACTGGAGTTCTCCAACAGCTGCAAATTGATGTAGAGAGAAAAGACGTTACTGCAAAAACAAAAAGGTACATCTGCATCATAAATCACTCTGCTGCTGCATTCAGTGCAAGACAACACCCAGGCATGTTCCAGCTTTAAATAAATATCTCCATTGCTGTTGTCAGACAAACAACAACAACAACAGAGCCATTTATGTTGAGATCCATTTATTAGGTGGACCTGAAAGAGCTTCCTGGGGGGCTGTTATAGTCCCAGTAACACACCTGTCCTCTGCTGGAGCATCATCGTGTCACGCAGCTCAACTGGAATCTACCCAACAATTAATATGCTGATTATTTAATCGATTAACCGTTGGTCTAAACGGTGAAAAACATCCAGAACAATTGTGGCCTCTTCAGATGACTGGCTTTTTGTCTGAGCAGCAGCTCCAAACCCAGATATTCAGTTTACAACGATAAAAAAACTAAATCCAAAAAAATTTGCTGGCCAATAATTTCCTGCTATAATAATTGGGTAGTCATTTCAACACTATATCTAAACACAGGCCTACAACACAGCACGCGCTATGAATAAAAGTTAAATTAAGGCTCTTCTCTTATATAGCATTTATCACCAAAAAGGACGACGGAGGCGAGAATCTGCGCGCATTCAAACGTTAGCTGACATCTGCGAGCAACAAGCAAACACGAATATCGTTTTATATCTGTTGTCTCTCGCAAGAAATGTATTCCAAGAGCAGAGCCTAGACTTACTTTCTTAGCTAGTTTGTCACAACATCGCCGTCCCCATGTGCGCTAATGTTTGGGGGGCTGAAAGCAACAAGCTAACGTTGTCCAGCTGGAAGCGGCACCGTGAAAAAACAACCCTCCGGGCAGCAAACCAGATGCCTTTTACACAAGATCCTTCTTCCCCTGAATACCGTCCACGTCTGTGGCAGTTCGAGGTCCGAATTGTTCCAAGAACTCGGTGTAGCTGCGCCGTAGTTAGCTGTTAAGATAGCTAAAGACTGCGGAGGTTAAAGTGCTGTAAAAGTTAAATATTGGCACCCCGCGGAGACCAAACACAGTACGACCTCACGTCGGTCAAATTAAATACTGCCCTTTCCTGACACAGAGGGGAGCGTTAATGGGCTTTGGTTGGTTCACCTTACCTGGATCCAGCTCGCGTTATTCCACTTTGCCAACGCTGACGCATCAGTGTGTCAAGTCAACATAAATGCACGACGCCTCCGCAGGATGTATTTCACAGTAAAAGCTGTCGCAATGAACGGCGAGGTTTTGGAAAATGCACACAGCATAAATATGAGAAAATACTTCACGGAAACAGTTTATTCTGTGTGTCTGTTTATAATATATCCGGTGATAGAAATTCTGCCAAGATATTCTTTAGGCTGACAGCTGTGATGGCTGACGTGTCCGTCCAAATACAAATGTGTTTTGTATTCAGCAGGATGGTACACAGGCCTGTGCCTATTTTATTCTACTGGAGTCGTGAGATTCACACACACCAGACCTTAATTCGCTCTGACTTTGACGGTCTCAAAGCATTGTGGACACTTCCGGTGACAACAAATAAAGGTCGTGTCTCCTGGTGATATTTTGCAAAGTTCAGGAGATGAATGTTATCTATTGTTGTTTCATTATCTGAGGAAAATAAATTTGATTAAGAGAATATGCCAGTTTTTTATTTGTAATTGTATTTAGTTTAATTTATTATTAGTGTTAGAATATACTGTTGCCCCCATGCTCCTGAAAAATGTTTACCATAAGACTGAGTATACTGCATAGTGTAACAGTCGAAATGCTAGAGAATAATATTTAAACTTAGCTATTGGTAGCATTAATAAGGTCATGTAAACAACTTCAGCAATTAATAGGTACAATGCAGCCTTTAATAGTCTTTCTTCAATTGCGTCTCTATCTATCTAGCTTTCTCTTTAATGTTCTCAATACTATAGAAATACATTATGAAAGCATGAAAATAATGATGTTTATTCAGTGGTGAAGGGTTTGTAGGAATCTGAAATCGGTTTGTGGGGCTAGAAACAAAAAAAGTAGAATTTGTGAGTGCACTTGTGCTCAGGTTGCCCATTTGAATAATTTAATAATTAACTTGTCCTCCTCTCTTTCTTAACCAGGACACGGCTGTAACAAACATTCCCATCATGTAATGCTTTCTGTTCATTTTGCCCAATATGTGTCTCATCCCACTGCTGCAGATCACACATCTAGACAACATGCTGGTCTCTCTGCTGGGCTACACTGGGTCTAAGGATAAAGGTGGTTGTCCAGCTGCTCCTCAGCACTGCTTCAGGTCAGCCATGATACTGGATGTCTCAGCATGTCTTCCATCTGTAGAGCAATGTGGTAGGTCCTGCACTCCTCAAATGCTCCTTTACCTACTTTTTCTTATATTTCATAGTTGAAAGCTTCCCTTTGGAAAGAAAAAATGTTTGACTAATAGTTAACAGTTGATGAATGTAAAATAATATTAGGTCTACTAGCTGTTGTTTTGCCCTGTTAACATTACATCACTCTGCACTGAGTTCATTTGTTTATTAGTGTCTTTTCTTGAATTGCTATTGTAATTAACTCTGCTTTTCATATCATTCAAGATTAGTTTTTTTTTGGTTTACTGTAATTCTATTTTATTTTGTGGTTTGACTGTTAGGGCTGAGGCTTTTTAGATTTTGCTACAGATTTGTCCTGAGGAATATTTCCTTTGGTGCAATTCCTGAGGTGACGTTGTCGAGCTGTAAAAGTTCAAGCATTGCCTATAGCCTTTAGTCACATTCATACATTTTCTGTAACCTTTCTACTGGAGTCTTTTCACTTGGTAATTATGTGAAAGAAGAACTGCACACATCCTTTCTTGCAGTAAGTAAAGGTAATACAAGTAAAAGTCCTGTATTCAAATTGCATTTAATTTAGTACACAAATATTGTCAGAGAAATATACTTAATATGCAGAATGGCCACTATCATACATTTATAATACGTATATTATTTAATTGTTACATTATTACTTCACAGCCAAGAGTCTTTTCTAGTCAGGAAATAGTTACAGCTTAACTTCTTCACAGATGACAATCAGACAGAGAAGAATAGAATAAGAAGAATCCCCAAGCTGCTCCTCCCTCCTCTCTATACCTCCTCCATACTAGATGAGGGTCTGACTTTTGCAGACAATTGCGAGAATGACATTAGCATGGGAGACAGGCCTGCACTGTTTGCAGTTGTCAGAGAGTTGTGATAAGCAAGCTCCAAGCAGAGAAAAGTTCTCTGAAAGATCTACACCAAAATGCCCTGTAAAGCTCCCATCAGCGTGTTCATTGTTTGTTTTAGTTTATTTAACATAGTTTTTCTGTTATTCAGATCTATATTTCTTAGAGTATCTAAATCTAAGTCTAATAAAGAGAATACTCTTGATGACGTGGTTTAGTAGTTATCTGTGAGAATATGATGACAGCATTGATGCTTCTATTATTTATATCTCATGTATTACTGTCTGAATCTAGTTTACCTTTCATCATACAGTTTCACACTTTCATTTAAATTAACTGTCCAAAGACACCCCAAGTAAGGTGGTATGGATTTGGCACTGCCGTGTTGAGGGACTATATTTCCGTTTCTTTTGTTGTCTTGTGGTTGACGATAATAGAGCATAATCACCAAGCATGGAACGCTTCGTCAACATCCTGTAATTGTGTATTTAGAGTGTGATTCATACAACCTCTGGTTTCACTTATCCAGTTAGACAGCCTGCTTTGTCCTCTGGACAAATGTTGTTCCAAGTTGTCAGTCAGGTATTTGTGCTGAACATTGTGTGCTACCTACAGGGTCAAATTGTCAGTACAAACCAAGCTTTTATTTTTTCTTTATGTAAATTCTCTTCAAGAACCCTCTGCCTTAATAATAACAGTATCAGTTACATGTAAAAAAAGGAAAACATTTGATAGATAGATAGATAGATAGATAGATAGATAGATTATATTCTGTAAAAGAAGACTTCACTAATCTAAACACAGTCTAGCATTTCCAAAGAAAACAACAACTTAAGTATCTAATAATGTAATGTTTTTAATTGTACAAAATATTTTATTATTATTATTAGCAGTGTGCCTGTGGGTTACGCTGATTCAGGTATAGTACAGTATATTAATTGGACTGATATTGTTTTCTTCAAGTGAAACATCATCTTTCTGGCAAAATCTTAAGAAAATTGGAACATGTGCAAATGCATTTGAAAATAAAGTCCCAAATATACCCTATTAATGGGATTGATGAAGCTGAAGTTTGACACATCCACGTGTATGCTATCACATCAGAGAACTCCTCCTCGACTCCTCAAAGCTCAAAGATAGAGTAACTGTTCCACTGCCAAAGCTCACCCTTGGCTTACGCTTTCCTGAATTCAGGTCGCTGTCATTGTCGTTGGTCTTGAGACTGATGGATGAGGACGGAGTCGAGGCCGAGGATCCGGCAATGCTGCTGGACTTTTTTCTCGCAGCTGAATTATGTTTTAGTGTAGCTTTGGCAGCCACCTTGAAGGCATGGGCTGCGGTGCTGCATCGGACTTCCTCGATGGTGTTCCTGGAGGGTTTGAAGAGGATGATGTAGACCTTGTTGAAGAAGATGCAGGCGAGCATCCCAAAGCTGGATGCCAGTATAGCAATGACCTCCACAGCTGAAACAAATTTCCCATAAGTACTAAAGTACGCTGGGATAAAAGAGATCCAAACAATAAAGAATATAAGCATGCTAAAAGTGATGAACTTGGCCTCTGTAAAGTTTTCTGGAAGTTTCCGTGATTTAAATGCAAAGAAGAAACATATAGCTGCCAGGAGGCATGTATAGCCAATAAGAAACCCAAGAGCCATCACAGAGCCCTCATTGCAGGTGATGAAAATGATCTCATCAATGTCATGGTTCCTGTAGCTGGAAGGAGGAGCGTTGTAAAGCCAGATCACACATATCATGACTTGGACAAATGTGCACAGAAACACCAACAGAAACTGAAGGTTTAATCCCCACCATTTACGATGGAGACTTGTGGGGATCTTGGCTTCAAATACCAAAAGAACTCTGTTAGTTTTCACGAGGATGCAGGAGATGCAGAGAACAAAACTGATCCCAAAGGCCGGCTGGCGTAAACGGCATGTCCAATCCAGTGGCTCTCCGACGAAGAGGAGAGAGCTGGAGAAGCAGCAGATGAGTGAGAACAAGAGGACATAGGACAATTCTCGGTTTGTGGCCTTCACTATAGGGGTGTTGCGAAATCTGACAAAGACTCCCATCACAAAGGCTGTCAAGACAACTCCCAGCACTGCACATATGGCCAAAGCTATCCCGAACGGCTCTGTCCAGGAGAGAAACTCAATTTCCTTCAGGAAGCAGAATGTGTGGTTCCCATTGGACCAAGAGTTATTTGGACACTTGGTGCAAATGCTGGCATCTGTATGAATAAAAAAACATTTGTGTTAGAACTGCAACACAACAGCCAGGTGTAACATTAGTACACGTGACAATGTGAATGTTTGGCATCTCAGTACCTTTATGATTACTGTACTCTCCATCTGAGCACTCTGTGCATTCAAAGCAGCATGTTGGCATGCTGTCTATGATCCCCTTTCTTGTACCAGGTTCACAGTCCTCACTGCAATTAGAGAAAGGCACCTATAGGATATAAACAGGCAGAAACCTTGCATGAGAACGAGCAGGAAATACACTTGCAATGGATATGGAAATGTGTGTTCAAATTGAATTGGTGCATGGTGTGTAAAAAAATACCTGTGTTCAACATATTGTTTTGACGTATATGCATTAAACAGGTTTAAAAGCACAAGCATTTTATGCATTGCAACAGTCAAAAAAACAACAGGAAGAGACATTCAAACATCGGCCCCCCACTGGCTTCAAACCTGGGAGCTTGTTGTTTATAGTCAGCACCTTAACCCTTAGACTACCAGGGCTTCTCTCGAACCTGTCCTTTGTCTTCACAAGCTGAATTATAAATACAACAGAGGTCTATAAGAAGTGGAAAGTTTGATCATTCTCCTCAGCTCTGCAAAGTGCTTTACCATATTTAATCTCTTTATTTTGGTTTTATGGCCCTCAATGTTTGGTTCATTCTTACTACTCTTATCAGCATGTTTCCAGCTCTGGTAAAAAAAAAAAAACATATACTACCTACCCAGACAGACAAAGTTAGCAACTAGCTAATGAGTTAGATCTTTTTCTCAGGAGTTGGTGGAGAAAAAACAGAGCTAAAAGGAGCATGAATATTGACAAGTAATTTATCAGTTGGGTCTTAACCTTAAGATGGTTTTCTTTGTTTGTTTGTTTCTGTTGTTTTTTATTATCTACACATGTTGTGTCTTATTATCTTATCATCTGTGAAGCACTTTGAACTGCACTTACCTGTATGAAAGGTGCTATACAGATAAACTTTGATTTGATTTGATTTTAATAAAACAGAACAGTTTCAATGTTTTCCTTCCTTGCTGTGATAATCTGCTTGTAATTTTGAGTAGATCATCCCAGGAAAATCAAAAATACACCAAACGACAGGAAACACCAGAATACATTAACGGGAACGTCCTCTACAAAACAATTTGACTGACCTCAGAACTGAATCCATTCCACAGAATCTTTGTCTTGTCAATGAGCAGTTTGGCTCCTCTCTTGACATGCACGTTGTAGTATCCGACTTCCTTGAACACCACGGAGCCATCTTCATTAGACCTGTGCCAGTTTATAAGAGTGTAGTTTGCTGCCAGGTCTGCGTTCTCATCAAAGTGCATCTTTTCCCCCATACTGTTGGTGTAGTTCAAATGTCTGAGCTGTTTCAGGACCTGTGAAGCGGGATCACACGTTTGGATGATTTAAATTGGATAATTAAATTATTTACTCACTTTGGTTTTGGGTAAATGTGCAGCATTTTACCTGCCATGCTTCCATTTTCTTTATATCTGCACAGGAATTGTTAGCAAAAAGTCCATGTCCGGGTGTGCAGGTGAGTATGTCCTGCAGGGCCTGTGCAATGGAATAAACTGCAACGTACACATTATAGGAGATACGAAAATGTGTGTAGTCCAAGTACGGGGTCTCAACACTTGTGATGTCTTCCTCACCAGTACACAAAGGCCTGAAACTAGTGCTGCCATTCTCACTTTCTTGCAGTCTGGGGCTGTCTTCCAAATAACAGTTGAAGGTTTCTTCCCAAAACTCCCTGACAAATTCATTGTGACTGTCTTTCTTCGGTTGGACTTGTTGTAAGAACTCTCTGAAGCCAGGTATATGCCCTGCCTTTAGAGCAAAGCCAATAGTCCCTGCCACAACATCGAGATACTCTGGTTTAGCAATAAGAGAGGAGCTTGCCCAAGCTTCACTGGCTAGCCAGATCCGATCTGTGATGTTTCTCCTGACCATCTCTTTGATTAAAGGCTCAAAGTCTGGGCCATTGGCAAACACAACAATTACTTTAGCTGTGGAGTTCTCAATCCTGTCAGCCAGAGCTTGGATTTCATGATCCTCAAAGTACTGAGATATAAGTTCATTTAGGTGAATGCAGATGTCTCGCTCTTCCATCTCCTTCTCAAACTTTTCAATCCCTGGGCGCCCATAGTCGTCGTCTGAGGCCACAGCAATGACCCAGTTCCATTCAAAGTACTCAATGATGTCTGCCATGGCTGTGGCCTGGTACTCATCTGTAGGAATGGTCCTCATGAAGGACTTGTACTGATTCTTGTTGCTGAGTAATCGACTAGAGGAGGCATAGCTGATCTGAAACAATAAAGATTTCAGGTAATCTATCAAGTTTCCATTGTGTCCTGCTTGTTGCTGTTAATTATCTTTATTCACTATAAATGTTTAGTCATTTTCCTGATAAAACACCTAATCCAGCAGACATTTTGTTTCCTGTATAAGGTAACAAAATACCTTTTACAGGAAACAAAATGCCTGCTCTGTAAATGAATTATATGTGGACATACATTTCAGGATACAGGGTTGCTATGTGACATTTGGCCACAACTAAAGTGGAGTATTGATGTAGCCAGTTACTCACCTGTGGAATATAAAAAAGACCCAGTAGGTTTGCGACTGCTGTGGAGACTGCAGATCCAGCTGCTCCTACTACTGCAATCGTTGCTGGGATGTGATCGGTGCAGTTACAAAATTCATCTAAATTCAGGGAGTCAATCTTATTTTGGGCCACAAAACTAAGCGTTGCTTCCAGCGCTTTTGACACTGTGTTGCATGTGTCAAAGATCCTGTAGCCCAGGGTGATGTTGGGCAGGAGAGTACTGCTGTTGTTTATCTCATCAATCGCAAATATCATGGCTTGGAGCCAACGGAAGCCACGGAAATTGAACCTGTAAAAGCAAACACGGCATGGATTTAGATGAGTCAAATCATCCATGGATTCATGTTTGCCTACATATACAGTACAGTACACTTTTTACCTGACACACTGTGTGGATTCGGGCCGGGCTGCGAGGTCTTGGTCTTTGGATGCAACACCAAAGTGCATGGGGAAAAGACCTCCAAGCAAAATATCACCAGTCATCTGTGCTCTTTGATGAGGCCCGTAAGTTGAAATGACATAACTGGACCCCAACAGTATCAGGTAACACAGAACCACTCTCATCTTTCTTTCCTTTCTACCTTGTAGGATTATTTTCTACAACTTCCTAATATTATCTTCTCCCATCAATCTGCCTGCTGCTCTGTTTTGTATTATTCATGTTTGCACTGAAGAGAATGTCTGAATGTAGGAAAAAGGGGGGGGAAAAACATGTTATACTTTAGTTTGAGAGTAGTCAAATACAATCACATCAGATATTCAATCTAACGTTTTCTATAAAATAAATATTCAGGCACAAAAGGAAACTTGAAAAATAATTGGCAGCAGCTTTTAATTTTCTTGATAATTCAACAAGATATAAACTTTATTCTTATGCCATAGTGGTGTGTGATACCATCCAACAATCTCCAATCTCTGAGCTCTCTTCCCCTTATAAACAGGGCCGAGTGTGAGAACAGTGTTGGAAGGCAACATGACCTAAGGCTATCATTACCTACTCTAGCAAGACTACGCAATTACATACGTGTTTTTAAGAGATTGCATTCTTAAAGGGTTGACTCCTTTAGAAGTGTTTCTAAGAAGAGATGAATTTGAACATTTCACACCTCAGTAACATTGTAGTCACGCTGCTTGAAATGTCCACCTGAACCGAAATAGACGCAGGATTTACATGAGCTGAGAGTGAAGTCACACTCTAATGACCCTCCTTCCTGCAAATGCTCGGCCTTATGCTGCGGCCAGTGAACCCAGTCACCATGGAGAGAAGCCTGCTGCATCTGGCTAATACTGCTGGAAAAACGCTGGGGCAGAGCTGTGATAATGAAGTAACTAACGACTGTAACAGCCACTGTTTGACATGTTAACCGATATTGAGAGATCTGTGCATAGCCATATAAAATCTATTATAATTTCTTATTCCCGTTATTTTAAAATATTAATTCCCAACAAAAGTATTGTAGGATATAATCAGTTAGTTTCAAAGTTCTTTCAAAGGTCTTTTTCATAAAAATAAAAATTTTAATTCACACAATTCCTACCTGTTCCAAATTTATAAAAATAGATTTTAAACATATGATCACTTCTAGCAAAGGTAAATCAGCAAAGTAATAGGCCTTAATATTATCATCTGTGATAGCCTTAATCAAAAAGTATGACTATGGCTGAATTCTATAAAAGAGCTCTTCAGTGCTTTTTAACTCCCAAAGTAAAGCAATTAAAACATCAAACATGGAAAATAGCAGAATCAATCTTACCGCCTGAACTCCTGAGTGTGATTTAAATACACTTGAAACAGTTAATCTGCAGGTATACACAGATTTTAAGGCCTTTCCCCAAAATATCCAGGGTGCTGAATGAATTCACTGGACAATGGTTTTAGCTTCTGAACCTCTTTCTGCAGATGAATCATTAACAGAGAGAGAGGTAGTCCATTTCCTTCAGCTAATGACGTCCACTCACAGTTCACTCCTCCTGAACCAAAGTCATCACCACCTAAAATGAGAGAGAAAGAGTTGGGAAGGCTACTTTAATTTGTAGTTATCTGCTATTACCACAGCACAGCAGGAATACAATCATGCAAACTAGGTCCTTTCAGTGACAACAGCTCCAATATGAGATAGAGGAGATAGGTCTTCATTTATGTGTATTTCAAGTTGTGTAACTAGATGTTTAAATCTGCATTACCGCACATATAGTAGTTTACAGTAAATTACATGTTGTACAAGAAATGAGATGTCTCAAATTATGTGCAATTTATCCATGTGCATGTTTATCACTGAAAAAACTAAAATGTTAAAATCAGCACACTTACACACCTACAAACTATAATTTGTTTGGCGCCTGTTTCTGCAAGTGCATCCAGTGATCAGTGTTCCAGGCAGGTTTAATCTTTCATTACATTTTGCCAGAAAAGCTGCAGCGTGATACCAGGAACCCCTAGAAGCAATGGATTGCAATAATATGTTCCTCAAACAATTAGTTGTCTCTTTATGCTCTGATGGACGAGCCTTCAATTTGTTGCTGAGCAGATGTTTCCACTCACAACAATTTCACTTTACAACATGTTGACTTATCTGTCAGTCAACCCAACGCCATGTCCACGAGGCATCAGGCACATGGGAGATCCTAAAAGGTTGAGGATAAAAAGCCTGCACTCTAAATTAATTTCCTAGTTTCTTATTTGTGTCAATCAGCTTCTGTACAGCTGGTAGAAAGTTGTCTCTCTCTCCATCAGTGGAAGAGTGTAATTAAATAAACAGTTGTAAATTTGGAATGTAACATGCAGACCTCAATGTGTTGAGCTGTTCCTGAAATGTTTTCAGAACCTGCATTCACAGAGCTGAAAACACTGCCCTCCTGTGGAGGATGAGTACAATGAGCTAACATAAATATTCAAGATTTAGTGGAAGGATTTGCTTCATGTACTATCACTGAAAGCAATTACCAATTTTTTTTCTTGGCATATCGCTATTCTTTGAAAGGTTACTATAATTTTAACTGAAACAAAACACTTTGTAAAGATGATAAGAATATGTAATAATAATAATAAACTTTATTTATATAGCACCTTTCATGCAGGGGGTGTAGCTCAAAGTGAGTTACAAGAGAGAGGAGAAAGAAAGGGAAATAAATAAATAACACATAATAAAATAGTGCAAAAACTTTGCAATAAAACCAAGCAAACAGATTGGTAACAGAGACGAGAAAAGACAAATAGCAAAAGCATGTATGCCAAAAACAATGAAGTATTTGAAAGATAGCACTAAAACTAAAAAGGCATACGACCAATAAAATATGTCTGTAAAAAACAACACTAGAGCAAAACAACTCAATATGTCAAACATATAAAACACAACAGATAAAACCAGACAGTGGAAGAGTGACAATTAGTTAAAAGCAATGCTGCATAAATATGTTTTCAATTGTTGTTTAAATAGCCTTGGGTAGGGAATTCCATAGTTTTGGGACATAGTTTAAAAAGGCCGAGCTGCCAATGTTTTTATTGGTGAGAGTTTATATTGAAAAAGGTGTCAGCAGAGGATCTAAGAGGCCGTGAAGGATTATAAAATGACAAAGATTCAATAATATAGGCCGGTCCCAAACCATAAAGAGCCTTATAAACAAATAAAATAATTTTAAAATCAATCCTAGAAGACACCGGGAGCCAGTGCAGGTTTGCTAAAACTGGAGTGAAATACTCTCTGGTTCTAGTTAAAATAATGGTAGTAGAGATCTGAATTAGTTGTAGTTTATCAATTGATTGTTTTGGAAGACCGGTAAGCAGAGAATTGCAGTAATCTAATCTACTTGAGATCTTGTTGGGATAGGAACGGCCCAATTGTAGCAATGTTTCTTAGATCAAAGAAAGCTGCCTTGGTCACCTTTTTTATGTGGGATATAAAACTTAAATCTGAGTCTATGATAACACCAAGGCTTGTGACTTCTGATTTAACCTGCTGAGCCAAACTGCCAAGCTTGGCGAGAACCAGCTCTCTTTTTGATTGCGGGCCAACTAATAAAGTTTTATTTTTTTCCTCATTTAATTTTAGAAAATTGTTCTGCATTCACTTATTTATTACAGCCCAAACCAGTTGATAAATGGCAGAGGGTATGGTTATCATTTGAGTCCAACGAAATCTACAGCTGTGTATCATCCGCATAGCTGTGGAAATTAACCTTATGATCACTGATAATATCACCTAAAGGAAGCATGTATAACAAAAAAAGTACCAAGGCAGCTTCCCTGATCAACACCAAAAGGTAACTCATATTTACTTGACACATGATCTCCCAACTAGTTTCAACTTTCTGCCTGATATATAAGAGTGGAACCATTTCAAAACACACACAGAGAGGCCAACCCTGTTCTCAAGGCACTCAACGAGTATATTGTGATCAAGTGTGTCAAAGGCAGTGATGATATTTAGAACAGAGACATTGTTGGCAGGTGACAGGTGACAGAGAACAGAGGATTTACAGGCTGGACAGGTTTCAAGATCTTGATATAGAAAGAGCAATTACACTGAAAATTATAACTTGGTCTAAGTGAAAAGGCAAATAATACTGTAATGACAACAATCGCATAAATAAGACACATTTTATGACACTCCTTCACAGTCTTTGCTTTGTGTATAATTGTAAGTAGTTTAATTGATAAAAGCAAAATGATGGTTTTGTCATAATGTGTCCTGTGTTTGTTTTTTTCCCGTGTCTCCTGTGGGGTGTGGTCTGGCTAAGCCTTTCTGCACACACCTGGAGGTCATCTCACCCCACACATCTGTCTCCCATCCTGCCTTATCAAGTCTCCAGTAGTTCTTCCAGGGTCTTCAGATGCTCATCGCCAGATCATTGTTTCTACTCCTGTGGTAGTATAGCGTGGATAGCGTGGATAGCGTCTCCGACAGTAATTATTGCGGTGTGGAGTTTGTATGCTGCTTTAAACGTGAAGTGTGTAAGTGAACAGTGTCTTCTCGTCTCCAGTGTGTTCTGCCTGAGCTGTTCCTGTCTATGGTTCCACTTTCCTTCCTGCATGCCATGCCTTCTGTGTTCCCCCTGATCGACAGTCAGCCATCTCACCCTGACGACGCAGTTCAGCCGGATCTCTGAGCTACCAGACGCAACCCCTCATCTCCCCTTTGTCCTTTAAATAAAGGCTGTTCCTCCATATGGATCCGTGCCTCCGTCTGCTCTTGGGTCCTCACACCGCCATCATAACAAGATTCACTTTATACAGTTCTCAACAGGTTTCTGATTATTTAAATGAAATGATGGTAGTGAATAGTTTATTTTACTGTTGTTTTTTACTTTCACACTCAAGACGCAAAATCTAAATTTGTGTCAAATACTTTACTTTTAGTTTAAATGTCAATCGCAGAATTTTTGACATTGTTGTGTTTTCTTATAATAATATCAAGTATAATATGAGTGTGTTTCAGTCTGAAAATTCCCACAGGAGTTATCTGTCAGAGATTACCAACAATTTCAAGAAGGCTTTCACAATTTTCAATGAGGAATGAAAGCAAAATTTGGCACAAAAAGGGCCTCTATCACACCATCTACACATATAGATGAAGAAATAGCTCTATAAAATGTATGTGATTGTTTGACATGCCTGAAGTGTCCTCAAACAAATAATCCCATTCCTGTCCTTTTCAGAAGTGGCACGTACGTCTGAAATGTAACATAATGTGTCAAAAAGGTTGAGCTGTGAAGAGTTCACAGTGAATGGATTTATCTGCACACATAGTGTGGTCTGGTACAGATCAAAACACAGTCACACACGCTGCAACTTCAGCTGAAAAGGTAAGTAAGTCTTTCTTATCTTGTGATGATGCAAATATAACCTAATGATAATAATATGCTTGTTCAGTTCTAAATGTCTGAAATGTCTTACCTGACTCTTTATTTAGTCAGTGACTCATCGATACATAATGAAAACAGTAAAATAATAAATGTACACTAATGAAGCTACTACTTACCTTCATTTCTTCCTGTTTCATGAAAATGGGCCTTTATAGTAAATAACCCACAGATGATGTATGAACTGATTACCATAAATAAAAACATGGATGAGTAAAACTTATATTCAACAATACTTATATATTTCCAGTGCGACTAAATTAATACTTTATTACTGAGGAATTCGATGGATGTGAAGGTTGCTAGGCTGAAAGACTCCCTGCCTTACATCAGTTTTACAGCACAAACAGTAGGATCACTCATGATTTTGTGAAAAAGTAATTACTCACGCAACAATTTTACAGTTTCAAACTATCGCAGCATTTGTTTATGAACTTGGACTCAAGGTTTCTGTGATACACTCCTGATGAAATGGCCTCTAATGAGACAAATGCTGCAGATTAGGATAACATTTAACTAATAAATGAGTTCACTTGTGTCTCATCTTTAGAATTGGAGCATTTGACTTTGAAATGTACATACATTTTACATTTTCAAGAGACAGACAAGAAAATGTTATTGAGTATGTTGTGTATTATTTTTGCAATAGCATACTGTATACATAATGTTTATTTAAAATCACAGCCTGTGCTATTTTAAAGCCACTGTTCACTGAGGCATGATCTGGTTTGTCTATTAGCTGTCTTACATGCACCGATCAGCCATAACTTTATGACCACTGAGAGCTGAAGTGTATTATTGTAATGTACAGAACTGTGCAAAGGTTTTAGGCAGGTGTGAAAAAATGCTTTCAAAAATGGAAGTGTCAATAGTTTAGTTTCATCAATTAACAAAACGCAGTGACTGAACAGAAGAGAAATCTAAATCTAATCAATATTTGGTGTGACTTCAAATTTGCCTTCAAAATAGCATACATTTTTCTAGCTACAGTTGCACACAGGTTTTGAAGGAACTCGGCTCCTAGGTTTTTCCAAACATCTTCCAAACAAGTTCCTATGTTTTCGTGCATAGTTGAGTCGCTCGGCCTTGTTTCCATGTCAGAGGTTTGGCTTTTTTGTTAAAACTCTTCTGTTCGCTCACTTATCATTTTGTTAATTGATGAAACTAAACTATTAACACATCCATTTTTGAAAGCATTCTTAGTTTACAGCATTTTTTCACACCTACCTAAAACCTTTGCACAGAACTGTATGTGTAAAACTTAAGGTAAAAAGTTATATTTATAATATATCTTTAACGCAAATTGAATATCTTTTTACAAATCAACTTTTAATTTTCTATGTTTCCTTTCTAGGGATTCTTGCATTTGGTGTTAAAGAGTCCGCAAACGTAAATAAAGTTTTTACAGCAGTTAACATCCTGGTGTTGCTGTTTGTTATCATCTCTGGAGTCATTAAGGGGGACATCAAGAACTGGTACATTGGTGAAGCGTTTCTCCTAGATGGATATGAGTATGGGTCCTTATTGTTTTTAATATAATGTATCAGAAAGAAAAAAAATAACACTGTTTTTCAGGCTGCTAGTGTTAATAACATAGATTTAGGTGACCTTTCTAGCTAAATGTAGGAAATACATAGCTATCAATCAGTTTGTCGCTCATTATTGAATGACCAAGCATCAACATATCCATTCTTTACAGAAACCACACATCACTGAATGAAACCACCAGATATGGCAGTGGAGGATTTTTCCCTTTTGGCTTTCAGGGAACATTAGCAGGAGCAGCCACTTGCTTTTATGCATTTGTCGGATTTGACTGCATTGCCACAACAGGTAAATTAATCTATGCACATACAGTAAGTATGTGCAAGCAATATGAATGACAGTAATTTACTATAAAATGAAATGTCTTTGTCTTTAGGAGAGGAGGTTCAAAACCCTCAGAAGTTGATCCCATTCAGCATTGTCGCGTCCCTCCTCATCTGCTTCCTGGCTTATTTTGGTGTGTCTGCTGCCCTGACTCTTATGATGCCATACTATTTGCTCAGTGTTCACAGCCCGTTGCCTGTGGCCTTTACATACGTCGGTTGGGGCCCTGCAAAGTATGCAGTGGCTGTGGGATCCCTCTGTGCACTGTCAGCAAGGTATAAAACACAGTGTGCCATGTACAAACCCAACTCTACTCTGGAAGTCAAAGCTAAATTTGATACATTTATGTGGCTGTACCTTAATTTCATTTACAAATTCTAGGATAGTGTATTTGTATTAACCTGTAAAGTACAGTACATAAGCTGACTGTAAATGAACATCATTTGAATCACTATTACAGATTAAACGATGAGTTAATTGATGAGTTATTTGAGCTTTTCCCCACAGCCTACTAGGAGCAATGTTCCCGATGCCTCGTGTTCTCTTTGCCATGGCCAGGGACGGACTTCTCTTCAGACCTCTCAGTAAAATGAGTGACAGACAAAGTCCTGCCATAGCGACCCTGGTTTCAGGGGTTGTAGCAGGTATAACGGACAATTTAAGTCATCATAAATTGAAGTCACTGTATTTTTGTTCAAGTTTTAGTTAGTTCCTTTTTTGGTTTTGTTATAGAAATGCCCTTCTGTTTTGACCTCAGGCGTTCGTCCTCATGCTCACTGCTAAAATGTTTCACGTAAACTAGACTGATTCTAAATGTCAATTTATTTATTTGATGGGCTATATTGGCAAAATGTTCACTTTTTCCTTTCCAAGCTGTATAGTACAGAACTGAGTAAATCTGAAAATAAATTCTCATTATTATTCATGTGGTTTCAGCTATAATGGCGTTACTGTTTGACCTGAAGGCGCTGGTTGACATGATGTCAATTGGAACCCTCTTTGCTTACACACTTGTTGTCATATGTATCCTCATATTAAGGTATGATTCATCAGAAATACTTACAATAACAAAAACATGTATTATTACTCTAATCTTAATAGTTACTATGTTTGTGTCTCAAAGTCAGGGGTGGAAAATAACCCTTGACGTAATCTTGTATGGATTACAGTATGTTTACGCTCAGATAACCAGGTCATGTTTCATGTAACAATAATCACTTTACAAGTGCATTGAACTGATTGATTACTTGTATTATCAACTACATCAAAATAATGATTGATAATACTTAAACAGTACTACTGGTGAAAGTGATACATCAACTGCATAAAATTTGTAAGGAAATAATTATAATCCCAAATGTATGTGAGTGCAATGAAAGTAAATAGCAGTTTGACAGTTTTCTGAAGCCTGGATTGGCTTTTATATGATCAAGAGATGCCTACAAGAACATTAAGAACGTGATTGAAAGGTGGAGAGATTAACAAAATTGCAATTGTCTCTGTGCTGTAGTCAAAATGTATTGGTCAATGAGCCAATAGTACACTTTGATCAACTGTCAAAAGACAGTTATTACAAAATATCATTAAATAAGATTTTAGTCTGATGCATGTTGGAAACATTGTACATAAATTACAGACAGGAATTCAGATAAATTGAGAATAAACCCACTGAACCTCCCTGTCTGAGTCACAGCTGTATGAATTTATAGAAATAAAGGTTATGTTAACACAATGCTTTGGTGCATTTATTTATAATTGCTCACCTTCACAGGTACCAAGCAGATGTCAGCAAGGATTCAGGTGTCAGCAACCCAGAGCCCTTTACAGTTGCTGGAGTATTATGTCCTCCTTCACAAGCCACCTGGCGAACAACAAAAAATGTGTCTGTTTTAACTGTTGTTATTAGTAAGTGATCTTCTTAACATTATCCTTAATTATACTACATATGGATGATTTCCATTGTTGATATTCATTGGAACTTGTGTTCTCTTCAGTCTTTTTAGTGATCATCCTAAGCCTCGTCATATCTTTGGCTATAGACTCCCTGAGGGCCCTTCAGTGGTGGAGTTTGCTTTGTGTCTCTGTGATCACACTGATGCTGGTCCTCATTAGCCTGATCATCTGGAGACAACCACAGAATACAAGCAAAGCTGCTTTCATGGTATGCCTCATCTATCTTAAGTACTGGGAGCACATGTAATGATATAGATGAATATTTATAAAGCAC
>JAVQJF010084845.1:0-10098 GCA_036023855.1 Gadopsis marmoratus | reverse complement strand
TCTGCAATTCAGATTTGTGCATTTTCTGCAGTGTTTTGCACAGCTATCCAGTTTAGCGACAGCTTTTCAGCTTTTCAGCATTCACACGCATTTTCTGCAGGAAATGCAATTTTTCTAGTATGCTGTTTGCTTCCTGTGTGCATTGTGTTAAAAATCATCACTACAAAAATGCTTATGACTCCGCCTCTATGAGTAAACACTACTATATAGTGAGGTAATTAAAAAGTAAATGTACATTGATTGGATATTGCTTGAAAAATGAGATTTGATTTCATGAAATTAAACTTTGAATTTTACTTACCACAAATGTCACTATGTCGCATAATAGGTCGCTAAAATTGACATCAAAACAGCTTTGGAAATTGTCGGTCCAATTTTTAGGAAATTATGATTGTAGTGGTTGTGGACAGCTACACACTTTAGCTTTGGTTTTGGCACCACTGGATTTCAGTGTTGGTGCAGCCTGTCATATCAATTACATCTATTCAGTGTCTAAATATCCAGGGTTTTTATTTTCTGCCTGCAATTTCTGTGTACCTGTCTTCTGTCATTTTGTCCATCGTTCGGTTGTTTGTTCATTCACCCGCCATCCTTCCTTCCCTTGCTCCCTTATCCTTCACTGCTATCCTGTCTATCTCACTCTTTAAAAATTCACCTTTTCCAGGTTTTAACTCGTGTCCTCGGTCTCCCACCCCTCCTGTTTTTCACGTCTGCCGCCTGTCTCTTTTCTCTCCGTCTTTCTCCGTTTTTCTATCACTATCTCTCCTCTGCTGATCCCTCTGGCTGATCCTCAAAGGGAACTGAGAGAGTGAGTGGGACTTAAAAGAGAGAGAAGAGCTGTGCTCTACCCAGCGAGGTCGTCCCTCGCTTGACTGAAACGCAGCGAGGGAAAAATCGCATGGGAGAAGAGAGCTTTTCCCTCTCTCTGCTTTTCTCTTTCCTCCACCTCTCTTCTCTTTTATCACTCCTGAGTTGTTTGATATCTCACTTTTACTCTCCTTCAGCAGGGGCTCGGATCTAAGAGCTCTGAACGCAGACTCGTAAGCCCCCTGAGCTACAGTGTTATACCTCTATTTCTATTCCCTCTTCCTCTCTCTTTCTTACTGTCTCTGTTACTTTTTCTTCCCCTGTCTTCAAACAGCCCATCACTGTAATGTTTTCTGCTTTACAGAGCGGCAAGGGGAAAAAAGATGTTGAAATACACTGACAGACACCCACATTTTTACCAATAATGTACAGTGTACGTAGACCGTTGCATCGGCTCCTCTATTTGATGTGGCTCTACAACCGTGTCCGTATGTGCTTCTTTTTCTGTATAAATTATTGATTATGTCAAATCACTGTTATTCTGTAGGCTTACAGATTCACCTGCTTTTCATATTCAGTGTTCATCTGTTATATAATGTTTTGCGGCCGCCTAGAGTAAAACATACTGTGAAAGGCATGGTGTTACACTGTGTAGCTCCTGTGATTTCTTTCCCTACTCACTTAAACTAACTGTTAAGTGTTAAATAGATGCAGACATTTAGAGAATTTAAAAAATGTTAGCTTTGGATGCGTCTTAGGGTAGAATTTTATAACTGATTAATGTCCCGATCAAGTTTTTTGGCCCCAATCCCCCAGTCCTTTTAATATTGAGTGTCTCCACATACCTTGTTTTTCAGGAGCTACTTGAACCAAATGCCGAAGGCCCTATTTCAGAACTATTGAGCTGATAAGCTTAAATTATTGATTTGATGTTAAGAAAAGTTTAACTGGAGAATTCGAGTCCAGGAAATTGACGTGAAACGATCTTCTAGAGAAAAGACGTCTCACTATGCTGGAGTTGTTGGGACTACAGAAACACTCTGTTATCTTGCAGTTATACAGTATACAGATGATACAAGGCGTTTTCAGACCAGGGGAACTTTTTCATAGTTCAAAAAACCGTTGGAGGACCCTTCCCCTTTGTACTGTGTTTGCACTGCAGGAACTTGGAATGGAACACTGTTTTGGGGGACTTTTTTTAGTTCCTACTTCAGAGTAGGTACTCTCCCAACACAAGAGAAGCCTTGGGTGACAAGTGTATGGTGATTGTTCTAGACATAAGCGTACATTGATTGGTCGAACAGATGACCCAATGCAGTAAAGTCTTTGAAAAACCCTGTTTATCAGCACGTATATCGTCGTATCTGATGTCCAGGTATGTGAACGGGGGAAGTACAACATGATTTTGTTGTTTTATAACAATCTTGTGTGTGGCATGGTGAGTGACATTGCTATACCAACGGCCGGCCAGCTTACATCACTTCAGCGTTCCTATTGGCAGTGCGAACGCAAAACGGAAAAAATCCCTTGAAGGTATTTAGATTCCGGTAGCTCCCCAGCTGGCAGTTTCTCTCAGGGAGTCCCCAGAATTGTTTGATCTGACTACGCCTACAGAGCGATGCTTCTTTTGTCTCATAAACAATCTTTGGGTCACATTTTCAAAATTCAAGATTTTGGTCTGCCTGCATTTAGCGATTAGTTTGTCATTGTAACTGGTGAAAGTAACAGTCAGCGGCGACTAAACATTAGAAGCTGCAACCTGAATGTTTTGCACACTACACTGCTCTCACTCAGCGCTGCAACACTAACAGGCTGAGGTGGACAGAACAGCAGAATACACTCAAGAAAGGATCAAATGTTGATCTGCTTTACTTTAGCCGATACTGGTCCATTAAAATAAACCCGGATCTGCCCCGGTGCCGATCCATAGGGTCAGCTCGGGACATCTCTACTTTGATTTCATTTCCTCTTTTTTTTTTTAGTTCTTTTGTTGTTGTCTGTAATAGTGGACTGTTTGAATGAGATTGTTTGATTGCAGCTTGTATCAGTTTCAGAGAACGTCCATGTTTGATTTGGCTCGGTAACCATCATCAACATGCACACATTTTATTTTCGAACCTGATTGCTTTTGTGTCTCTTCCGACCATTTTGTAACCAGACTCATGGCGCTTTTCATCTTCGCTTTTACTTCTCGTTTACCTGATTGTACTGTGCCCATGAGATGAGTTGGATACAGCTCTCCTTCCCCCAGAAAACCTGCTGCATTGCATAAAAGAATCGAGTGGGCACCGTCTCTGCCCCCAAACCAGATTTAGGAGCCCAGAAAAATCAACACAGAGAGACAGTTTTAGGCTGCAGCGCACTTATGTTTGTGTATCTGCATTTGCCTTTAGGTGCCTGTGATGGTGTGTGTGTGTGTGTGTGTGTGTGTGTGTGTTTACGTGCATGTCTGCCTGCCTGCTGATGTGTATGTGTGTGTGTGTGTGTGTGTGTGTGTGTGTGTGTGCATGCATGTGCCTGTGTGGGTGTGCAGTTTGTGTGTGTCCCTTCTCCAGGGTCTATAGAGGTGTTTTATAGCCTTTGAAAATCTTTGCATTTCGATCAGATATTTTTCAAGGTTTTGTGAACGCCTTGTCACAGTCAGAAATTGTCAGTCTGATAAAATAAATTCACCACTAACCCGGCAAACCCACTCAACAGTCTAAGATGTCGGTGGAGACACTCTCAGCGGCTCAGAGCACTTTTCCCCCTTGCTAGTCTCCTTGAACACTTCTGCATTATGTGTTTTTCTATAAGTCTGTGTCAAGTGAGTTTGGTGTTGCTGTGTTATTGGAACATGGCTCCCTGCAATATGTAGGCCTTCTTAAATCCCAAGTGGTTAGTATACATTATATGCTAAATATCTTCAGTGAAGTCAAAACATTAGATCTGACCAGCTTTGTTCATTAAGAAGCCAAAAAGTGAGAGTTTACCAAATGGATTTGGCAGTTTTAGTGGCTGTTAGTAATAAATGTGTTATACATAGATGTCTAAATGCAGAAACACATTAATAATATATGATATTTATGTAGCATCCAAGCAGTTTCTCTAAAAATACGCAATTGTTTTTCCATTTCTGCGTCACAAGACGTCAAGCCGTCAACTTCCACACAACACAATTGGCTCAAAAAGCACAATTTCTTAGTCATCAGAAGTTGCAGTAGAAGTGGCAAAATGGGCTTAATTCACAGATGGCCTGCGCAGTGTCTCAAATTGCACAAACCCCCCTCACCTGCAGCACTTCAAATTCACCAATCACATAAGCACATTTGTTTAAAGGGGTAGTAATCCAGTGATAGTAGTAGTAGTAGAGTTATGTCGTGCTCACATGGCCATTAGCACCCACCCCACTGCTAAATAGGTGCATCCAGCTGAAGGGGTGACAGTGGGCAATGAGAACATTTTGGCCTGTTGCTAAACTTTATATACTATTCAAAGTGTGTAATGGTTGCAGCCTGAGGCTCTTGAAGATAACAGAAAGGTTACTGGCTCCTATTGCCATAGGCCAAGGGCACCTTGTCCAGTCACAGACGAAGAATAGCATCTTATTTATTGCAAACAGTCAACAAGCAGAGTCATATGTGGGCCTTTGAGGACCCTCCAGGCTTTAGGAAATGAAGAAGGCAATCAAAATGGAAATGTCGCTGCTTTGAAACTTTTTAAGATTTAAATCTCCAAGCAGTTCTTCTTGGCCTTATCTTTCGCTTTGGTAATCAACCATGTCTGCCCTTTTTCCAATTTAGCCTTTTATCTGCTCTCACGCTGTCCCTGCACTGTCATACACACCCTCTCTCACACACACACACACACACACACACACACACACACACACAACTGCACACAAATAAAACAAACTGAGCTTCGTCACCATCCACCTGAGTCACACAGGATAATCTCTCTGGTTGATGAAGTCACAGGCAGCCCTGTCACTGTACAGTATGAGTGTGTGTGTGTGTGTGTGTGTGTCTTTGTGTTTGTTTACATGCGTGCACGTACCACTGTCTACTGTAAATATGTTATACAGTAGGCTGCATTGCTCAGGGTTGTGTTAGGCAGCATGTCTGCATGATGACTCCAGTGTGTGTGGGTAGTGTTGAGAGTGGTGTCACCAGTGGAGACAGAAGCGGGGACTCTTCAGGGTGCCACTTGGAAAGTTAAACACCATTATGTCTAGATTCTGAGCCCACCCACAGGAAACTCCATTAAAGCAATTTAAAGCTCATACTGAAACTCACTGACATGTTATTAACGATATCATACCATTTCATGAACATTTTACCTTTTGAAACAAGATGTGGTAATGTATTTGTTTTTATAAACATCTAAACATGACCTGGACTCAGAAGGTGCAGACAGATTCACCTTTTTTTGACAGCAGCGCTTACAGCATATCGCTTTGGTCAGTGTTCTCTCAGCCCACTATCCGGATAAAGGGGAACTCCACTGATTTACACATAGAGGTCAGGCTACGAGTCATGGGGAGTATTACTCAGTCTATGAAACAGATGTATAATGTCTTATAACTCATAACCCAGGTGGTGTGATCAGGATTATCTCTGCCTGGGCTTGGAGACTACAAATTGTCAAGAACAAAACCTGCATTACAAACAGAGGATGTGGAGTTTGAAAAGGAGAGGCATTTACCAGGCCGGGAGTGTCACATACACTTATGAAAATAAGTGTTGTAGCAGCTGCCACAATGAAATGAATGCATAATGTGTACATGTCTCATTCAAGTATTGCATACTGTAAAAAAACATGTATGTCCTGAATGTATACACCCTTATACATGGCAGTGGTTGGGTGGTGGGAGCCGCCAGAAAATCTATTTGAAAATTCCAATGTTGACAGGTATGGGTATCTCTTTAATATTTAGACACATGTATATTCATGGGTTATGGATTGTTATAACTTATAAATATTGAGTGGACGTTTGCACATGTTAACTTAATTCTCCCCCTCGTCTTGACCTTGAGATAAGGTGGTGCTTCTCAAATGTTTGATTCTCAGTTTTGGCACCTAAGTGCAATTTATACAGCCTCCCGCAGTAAAACTTGACTCATGTTCTAGGAATATACTCTCCAGTTAGTATTTTTCAGTTGAGGTTGTTGGGTCTGTTCAAGGTGAAGGCCTGAAAACTTTCAATCATATTTTGATTGAACAGTGATTCCAAACTGGTAGATCAGATCCATTCAGAGTGTTAGTGGGTCACGTTCTTAAAAGAAAAAAAGTTTACTTTGACATATGATATAACATTTCCGGACTACGAATTTTTTTATGACATAGACTTTTCTGCTTCGTAGTGAGTAGAGGTGCTACAACATGCAACTTTACCATACAAGTAGCCTATCGCTGCTAGCTGTGTTGGTCATGTGACCATTGCCTTGCACCAACCCCCTGCACCAGGCTTTGAAGCCAATTTGACATAGTGGCCAAACCGTGTAAATACAACTTTTGTTTTTTTTACAAACCGTGTAAAAACAACAACTAAATACAACACATGATGCACTCTGGCACCCAGAAGAGGTCATTGTGAAAAAGATGTCTGGAAATCATATCTTTGTTTTTTCTTTTTTTTTGAGGAACATCAACTTCCCAGTACGAACACATAATAGCCCTTATTTAAATCATTATGCGCTAAAAGTTGTAAAATTCACTAATAGCCAAATCCACAGGTGTGAAGTCACTGTCGCTCATGTGTGCGATCCCAAGACCGAACAGCAGGAGGCAGGATTAAAGAAAATGCTAGTTTTCATTTTGTGAACAACAAACAGCAACAAAGTCCTCCTGGGTTTGAATCCACTGACGGTCAGAATGGATGGATGGAAATAAACTGATTGCATGTTAATCTGCTCTTTTGTCGAGTGTGACTTGATGTCTAAGGACAAATTTGGACCCCAAGACTAGACCAGTTGGAAACCTCTGTTTTATCACTTCAGAAATAGTCAGGTTTTGGAAGTTGGAAGACCTTTTGTTTGATATTAGCCCAAGAGGCTGGTGTCTAATCAACCTCCATTCAATTGAGTTTGACATTGCCATTGACAGAAATGAGTGATGAACACACCACCATCTATTTTGTGTCTCTGTCCGCATTTCCATCTGAATGATATGGAGCTATTCTTAGACCTGTGGGAGGATAGATGGGCATCATTTAGATTTTCATTTTCAAAGGCTTCTCTACTCATTGCATCTCTATGTGAAACTGTACTGTGCTGCCGTGTGTTCTCTTTCCTCCTGCTCTCACTCTCTCTCACTTCACCCCACCCTCTCTCTCCGTCCCTCTAAACCCAACCCGTCGAGGCAGATGAGCCTGGTTCTGGTTCTGCTTGAGGTTTCTGCCTGTTAAAAGGGAGTTTTTCTTTGCCACTTTCCTTGCTTGTGGGAGTTGTTGGGTCTCTGTAAACAAAGAGTCGGTCTAGACCTGCTTTATATGAAAAGGTGCCCTGAGATAACTTTGTTATGGTATGGTGCTATATAAATCAAACTGAATTGCCGCAAGCCATTTTCAATCAGCCATTTGCAGCAAAATGCAGATCAGGCTAACACTAATTATGTGAACAAAACCTACTGTAAATGATGGCTTTGGAGTTGTGGAGAAAAGGATTTTGACAATGAAAATGGTTCTATGACGGTTTCCATGGCTTCTCTGTGAATAAGAACTTATTAATATTCAGTTGAGCATCAGTTGGCAAAAAGACCAAAGTTAATGAATTTGATTTAAGTAAATTCAAACTCCTTCATATGACATATAAGCAGCTGATGAGCAACCGGCTGCTTTCTCCACAGAGTATGAGTGCACCATCATTAGTTATTTTAAACATGCGTACCTCAAGAATATGAGTCCAGTCACTGTTGACCGTTTCCTGACCTCTGTCAAGACATCATTTTCCCATAATCATTTGTGGGTTTTGGTTATGACTGTAAGGTGGAGCAGCTCATGGCTCTGTGCTCCACCTTCCTCCTCACTACTCCCACAACCTTTTTTTGGAACTTTCAACATTGTGCAATTCTCAGGAAGCCTGTGTTAGTTGCTCCATTTCAGCTTGTAATAATAACAAAATGTGCAATGTGGCTTTTGATGGATGTTGCAAAGCCCCAGATTTGAGACTTTTTAATTTTGGTTAAATACTGACGATTATGAATTCATATGTTTTGATTTGTTGATTGTACTAATTATTAGGAATAACCTATTTTTTATTTCACCCTCCCTTGTTTTTAACAAGACATCAGAGGGGGTGGCTGCCTGTTAACGTTAAATATATCAAAAATATCAAATAAAAAGGTTTTGTGTGCTCCGCGGATTAATGATAAATGATTTTAGACCGTTTGAAAGTACTGTAACATACCTGTCACCAGTGCATAACAGTCTGTGCTTCTTGTAAACACAGCCAGGACACTGCACTTCATAATCAGTGCAGTCTAATTATTCAATTATTTAAAAAAGTTGAGCCATGTTAGTTAAGTTGAATACAGCAGAATATGTCTGTGTGTGCACTAAACTAATTGCTATTTGCCTTTACTTTTTTTTGTCCACATGACACAAGCCTGTATGCTACTCGATCTATTTTAATCTATCCTCATCTGTGTGATGTTAATAACAAATCAATATCAGAGTCTGATGTTTCTTTCTGTCATTCTATAATTCTGTGTCCTTCTGATATTTAACATTGAAGCCATGCATTTGGGCCATTGGTTCCATTGGGTGCAATTACGGAGAGTGCTCCTCAGTATACACTGAAAAAAAAATTATGTATATACAGTATATATATATACTGTATATAAATACACTGGTTGTTTCAACATAAAAATATAAGTGACCACTGCCTTCAATTCTTAAGTTAACTGAACTGTTACTGACTTGTTGAACATAATGAGACCACTTAACTACAACAAAAGTCAACTGTTTCATTATACTGAGTGGCTAGTTAAGCTGACTTGCAGTAATGCTCATTTTTTCAGTAGTAAAGCTGATTCAGGTCTGATTCTTAATGCACTACGCTACCTAATTTTTATAGTTTTTACTGAAATGTTAGTCACTCATCAGCACTGATCGTGGTTTTTAATGTGCCCAAGCAGCACCTTTGTTTTGAGTGTTCTCATTGAACTATTTGACACAAACAGATGCTTTGATTGGACATTAAATGCCCTGTTCCCATTTTTAAAAAAGTATCTGATCATCTAAAGAACAAGACTACATCTCAACATATGTGATCTTTGACATTTGACATAACATTACATGATGTAGGCTATTTACATGCTTCAT
This sequence comes from Gadopsis marmoratus, assembly GCA_036023855.1. Taxonomy (NCBI): domain Eukaryota; kingdom Metazoa; phylum Chordata; class Actinopteri; order Centrarchiformes; family Percichthyidae; genus Gadopsis; species Gadopsis marmoratus. The sequence goes on along the minus strand of JAVQJF010084845.1, from coordinate 989 downwards.
GTATGTTTTACCTGGTAAATGGCAGTCATCCACTTTGGCATTGCTTTTTAAATGACATAACAGTATTTCTAAATGCCCTGTGACTGTCCTGCAATAATGAAGAATGAAAGTAGAAAGCAGCAGAAGGAATCCTCCTGTATGTGTCTTTAAATGAGCATTAAAAGCCAATAAGCAGTTCCCTGAGACCTTTAACCTGTCCTCAGGGTATTCCCTCTGTTTTTGCCACAGATCAAATGAGGGAGTGACTGCTTCGGTTGGTTAGTCATTGGGGAGCAGCAGCAGCAGTTTTCCTGATTAAACAAGCATGCCCTAATCACTAATGGAGCTGTGCTGCAGGACTGAATAAGGAGGATGTCAAAATGAGTGAAGGAGAATGAGGAGGCATCCTCATCCTTCTCCTTCACTCGTTCATTCAGGCATGAGTCACTCCTTTATTTATTTATTTTATATTTTCCCTTCAGTAGATAGCAGCCAACTTGTGTGCTCATTGTTGGATTTGTTTTGGCTCAGTAGTTTACACACATTTTCATAAAGGCAGGTGGGCACACAAAGTCTTGAATTGTCCTAAAGATTGTCATGGTGGTGTAATCTAAAAAATGTGTACTTACAAACTAACTGTTGTCTATTTTATTCAATTAGTGCACTGGGAGGCTCCTCAGCACTTCATATCCCAGCATTCCCCAGTGGTGGATGCCTAATTGATTATGTCCCTCAAGTGTGCCAGTTACTCACCAACAAGGTAAAAAGCTTATGGTGTTACTAATTTTACTTTTACACAATGTGGTTAGATGTGCTTAGAATATAATTACAAATCATTATTTGATGTTATTTGTACCCTTAATGTCTAGCTGCTTTAAATCACAGCAAGATGCTCGTTGTGTGTGTGTGTGTGTGTGTGTGTGTGTGTGTGTGTGTGTGTGTGTGTGTGTGTGTGTGGGTGTGTGTGTGTGGGTGTGTGTGTTTGTGTGTGTGTGTGTGTGTGTGTGTGT
>JAVQJF010084833.1:0-12558 GCA_036023855.1 Gadopsis marmoratus | reverse complement strand
TTGTTGGGTCTGTACATATAGAGTTGGCTTGGACTTGCTCTATATTAACAAGTGCTATGAGATAACTTTGTTATGATATAGCGCTATATAAATAAAATAAAATTGAATTGAATTGAATTGAATTCACACGTGCAATTGCATCCCACGATGAAACTCGTCCTCTGCATTAAACACATCCTGCCTTCCAAGGACAGCCTGGAGCAGTGGTCAGCCTTTAATACGGAGACCAAATCAAAGTGCTATGTGCCCTAAGGACAGGGCACAGTGTCCCAAGGTCACGTTAAGTGTGGCTGTCAGGGAGTTGACTACCTGATTGAAAGTTCACAGCTTAACCCCCTAAGCCCGACAGATGTGACAAGAAGGGTAAACTGTATAAAGGTGTTGCTTGAGATAACTGTAGACAGTTTGAAACAGTCAACTGGTCTAGACTTGCTCTATATTAACAAGTGCTATGACATTAGATTAGATTAGATAGTTTTTATTGTCATTCATGTTCACACATGAACAAAACATGTACCCAGGACCGAGAGAGCACACGATACACATCACCATAATAGTAAACATTAAAATATCTAAAAACAGCTAAAATTAAACAACTAAAAAAAATGCTATGAGATAACTGTGTTATGATACAGTGCTATATAAATAAAATTTAATTGAAATTGTTGTTCCTGAGCTGATTCAGCACGTATTAAAATTTAACACACATGTTGTTTTTAATGCATCTGTTCTAAGAGTGTAGAATAAGAAAGAGCAGAACCAAAAACCGTTCTGAGTTCCTGTGTAAGCAACTTATGCTCAGCGTCTTGTAGGGAAGTCTACTATTAAAAGTGGGTTATTATTGATATTGTGTCTATATTACCAGTTAAAAACAATAAAGTACATTTGTATCCTGCCTCACTACTGCTAAAAGCTCATGTTCTCATTTAAATTACAATAAATGATAATTAATACTTATTTCACACACTGTTTGCTTCTGTATAAACAAACCAATATACCAAAGACACAGTGGTGCTCTGAACCCTCCGAAAACACTCTGCCCTGATTCTTCTGGACCTCAGCTCAGCCTTCAACACAGTAGAACATAGTATCTTAATCTGCAGTTTAACAGGCATGGTAGGTGTTGTCTGAGGTGTCAAACAACACCTACCATGTGGTGAGGTGTCACTGCTCTTGAATGGATAATCTCTTATCACTCAAACAGACAGTTTATAGTCACTCCTGGTAGCTTCACGTCATTTACTGCCACCATGACTTATGGAGTACCTGACGGCTCTGCTAGGTCCTCTGCTATTCTGCATTAACATGATTCCACTTGACATATAAATAGACAATCATAAGATTCATTCATTGCTATGCTAATGACAGACAACGTTCTGTGTCTGTAAAAGCAGGATCCCCGAGCAGTCTGACTTCTTTAAAGACCTGTCTAAATGATTTAAAATGCTGGATGTCTAAGAACTTCTTCCAACTCAGTGAAGAAAAATCAGAAATGGTCTTATTCAGATCATTAGACACATCAGACTTAAGTGACAGATTTATTAACCTAGTGCCTTCTGTTAAGCCTAATGCCAGAAATGGAGGAGTTATCTTTGATTCCAATTTAACTTTGGATCAGCATGTCAAGAAGGTCGTTCAGGCCTGTGTTATCATCTTCGAATGGTTTCAAATTGCCAATAATTTCTATTATTCTCTGACTTGGAGAAAGTTATTCATGCATTAATCTTTTCAAGAACTGATTATTTTAATTCACTCTTTACCTGCCTAAACAGTGAAGCATGCTCGCACCTTCAGATTATCCAAAATGCTGCAGGCAGACTGCATCAAACAAATGAGATCATATACAGTAACCCCAATTTTAGCCTCATTGCACTGGCTTCCATTTAACTTCAGGATAGATTTTAAGGTTTTACTCATTACTTTTAAAAGCACTACATGGTCTAGTTCCAGCATGCATCTGTGGACCTATGCCCCTATTTACCTGCACGCAACCTCAGATCTCACAACAAAACTTTGCTAACAGTCCCACGATCGAGACTTCAAACTAAAGGAGAATGCGATTTTTCTGTAAGGGCCCCACATCTCTGGAACAGTGTTCCTGTTGAAACCTGTCTTGCAACCACACTGACTTCTTGTAAATCACTATTTAAAATACATTTTGATGAACTTGCTTTTTTTGCAGTTAACTTTTGTTTTGTTTTTATTTTTTGTTTTCTCTCTCCTTTCTTTTACCTTTTGAGTTCCTACCATGTATTATTTTGTATTATTTGTGAAGCACTTTGTAACTATGTTTTGGAAGGTGCTATATAAATAAAATTAATATTATTATTATCCATGGATGTTTGAATGCACATTTTTTACACGGTTTAACATAATAAACATACCCTAAGAATCAAATTAATATGATTGCAGTGCATGGTGAAGAGAAAATATGAATTGTATAATGTACAAGCATTTATATTAAAGCATTGATCCTCACCTTAAATCTCCATAGGCCTCCTCTCAAAGCAGCTGGGCTCCAGACTGTCAAACAGGCCTTAATGCTGGCCAGACTGGAAATCTCTGCGGTAATCACTGCCACCTCCTGAACCATGCTGGAGAGAAAGTCCTGTCAGACAGCAGTGGATCTCTGATCTTATATAGAGACTGGAACTGGAATAAGAAGAAAGCTGGAGGAGGAAATGTTTGTGTTGTTTTGTAGTGTGAATCAGTTTCATGTTGACTGATCATTTGCATAGAAATGATGGCTTTCTAAGTTTTGTCAAGGATAATTATTTTAATTTGGTTATGAGACAGATGAGTACTAAACAAGATGAATGTTCCATCTTATTTTAGAGAACAATGGCTCTCTCCATACCCTTTTTATCAGGATAAAATGCAGAGTGATAGTAAAGTTGAAAAGACCTTTTTCACAGAACAAGTTCTACACAGGTGTAACAAATACCAGCAATCGGTGCACTGCATTACATTGCTGGAACATCATTAATGTTTTTCGTCCCACCTGTGCTTTTTCTGCTATGATAAGTCAAAATGGCTGCTGTGAAACAGGACTGTGATTCATTTGGGAACAACAAAGAAGAAGCCATCAAGATTCAGGTCAGTAAAGTGAAATGACACATAAAGTACAAGTTGGACTTTACATGTAATTTCACTCTCTGAATCTCTGAACTTGAAATGATAAAAAACAGGCAATGCTTCCAACAGACACCTCAGTCAAATCTATCATACGAAGAAATCTACAGTATCTTGCTCTAGAGTTCACTGTGAATGCAGCAGCGAAGCTTTGTGTCCTTTGTGTGTAGAAATCTTAATTGGTAGACTAAACCTGTCAAATAAATGTAGTGGAGCAAAAACTACAATATTTCCCTCTGAAATGTAGTGGAGCAGAAGTAGAAAGTGTCACAATAAGAAGAAAATACCCAAATAAAGTACCTAACGCACCTCAAATTTGTATTGAATTACAGTAAATGTAGCTGGTTACATTCCAACACTGCCTCTCTCTCACCAACACAGAAACACATGAACAAAGCCTTCACTAACCCACACAATAGCTACAATCATTGATCACCTTTGTTAGACAGCATGGCAGACAGGAAACGAGGTTCGGCATGCAACAAAGGTCGCCGGCTAGAACCCAACTGGCAACGTTATGGTGGCATGCGCTGTAACCATTTGGCTACCAAGGCACTCCGTAGCTGCAATACTTTTAACTGAGCAGTCATTTCTCAGAATAGCACCCTCAAAACTCCTGTACCCGTTGCAACTGCAAAGTAAACCAACACCAACATGAACTTTCATCAGCCTTATCTCTTCTTCACAGGGCGAGAGATATAGTCAACTGAAGCTCCTCTCTTCAAATATGTTTATCAGTCAGCTTCTAACACACAAAAAGGGCAGGACTGATCCACTGTGCATCCTCAAAACGGACATTAGAAAAATAACTAACACAAATGTTCCTGGGAGGTGAATTATTGGTCTAACCATGAATTTTGAAGGCATCACAGAATAACAGCATTACTAGTCAGACTCTGTTTACTCTTTATTCTTTTGCTTAATTAAATCTTACGAAAGACAACAGTTACATGTTCACATCTCCACAAGGAAATACATCATTTTCACGACAACTAGAAAATGCAGTATAATGATAATGTCCTGCTCATAAGGATACAGAGGTAACTTCAATTTTTATTTAACTTGAACAACAGGGTGTGACACAGAGGGGTTACGACATCTCTGAGTGATTAAGGCGCTGAGTGCTCCCTGTTTAACTACTATGATGATGCAGAAATGTCAAAAGAGAAGACAATGGACAACCTCAGCAGGGTACATTTGTAAAACTCTGTATGTACTGAACAGCATTTCATTTATGAACATTTAGGCCAGGATCCATCTGAACATCTGTCTCTGAATTTAGATCTATACTGTGATGAATCCACAACAATACAACATCTCATAAACACTTTTATCCTGTCATGTTTCGAGAACAAAATACAATCAGGAACAGATACTCTGAAGACCTTCAGCCCAAACGCAGGATCTCCCAGCAGTCTCAGGTCCCTTCCTTTCCAACACCTTACTGATCTAGGGGCACGTTTTAGTCTTTTGCAACTTTGAAACAGTGTTTCTTACTGCCATCTCAGCATGCCAACCTGCATACAGGGCCGAAGCATCTTGTGATTAGTGGAACTTGCAGCTTTGGTAACAGTTTCTTAAGAGCATCTCCTACCTTTTAACCTGTCACCTGTTAATTTTGTTTTTAAATGTACACTGAACCTTTGAAACCTAGTCCCAATACACAAGTTACCAACCTTACATATTCTTATTTTTCTTGTTCCCAGGGCATCTATGTAGTATTTGAGATCTGGCTTTTCCTTACTGTTTTGGTGCACCTGTTTATTTTGTCAGAGATCAGACTCCTCAGTTCAGTTCCATGGACAATCCAATCAAATACACAAAGTCACAAGAAGAATAGCAGGCCGGGGGCAACTCTATCTTAAAATAATCCTGTAAAAAGAAATACTTGGAATTATTCAAGATCTTTCAGACAACTGAATATAAGGTTACATAATTTCCCCTTACGCATGCATAATGATTTTCCAACACAAAAAAACAAACAGACAATTCTTCTGGTTTTGACTTTTTATTTGAGGTGCTCGTTTTTTTAATACTTTGATCATGTCAAATATCATTGTAGTAATCATCTTCTGTCTCAGCGGCTCTGCTCCAAACATTCTCTGTCAGCTCGTCCCCAGCATCTTTACATGAAGTGTGTGTAGTCGGTACCAGAGGCCCTCTGCAGCTTCTTGTACTCAGCTGAAACAAACATTACTAAGGTTAACAGGAGAAACACACACAGAGATGGTGTCTGAAGTCTGACATTTAAATGTGGCAACAATCCTGATTATTTACAGCGGATATCACAATATCACAGAAATGCATGCTAATATAAAGCTACAGTATCTATAGAGCCACTTTGACTGTTCGTGCTTAGGATTTGTAGCTGTAGACATCGGCAGCAAAATAATGAAATCTAGCTAGCATACTTTGATGCCTCACCATGCACTTCCATGTCACTATGACTTTGCCTCTGTCATCTCTCTGGGATCTCTCCGTGGCTTCAGATCCTGGGGCTGTTCCTCTTCTCATTGCTCATCCTTGGGTTCCTCTTTGGTCTTTTGAGTCATTCAAATAATGCAATAAAATGAAACACAAAAAAGTAAGATAAATAATTGAATGTTCTGTCTTTCTTTATAAACATAAAATACATATAGAGCCATTTTACTTCTTGGGATTACAGTTGGTTAGTCAGGCTGTTGTTCATCTTCTGATCCTGGATCTGTTCCTCATTTCTTTTAGGACTGTTCCCTCATCTCATTTGGCATCCTGTTTGTTTCCTCGTCATTTGGGGTCTTGGGAGCCTCCCAAAGACAGACCTGAAAGAAAATAAATACATATAAACCTTTAGTTAATTCTGAGATAAATCACTGCATTTTCTCAGACAGCTATATACTTATGTAAACACATTCTACAGGATATGTAGGGACAATATTGTACATTTAGATTAGCACCGATTACCAGAGCATCATGCTCTTCCTTCTCTCATCTCGGGCTGTTCATCATCTCTGGGTTCGATCATTTCTGGTCTCATTAAGGGTTTTTTCTTTTTCTCTTTACTCATGGTGTGACTTATCTTCATCACGTTTCTCTTCATGTGCCTGTTCCCTCATCTGTGTCTCTCATCTAGTCTCCTATTGGGGTTCTCCGGCATCTTCTGTTAATTTTGGGTCAGTGCTGAAAGGACAAAAAAAATGCTGTTATAGACTTTTCCAAATATTTAATTTTTTGCGGAGCAGAAATTCTTGAATGACTCCAATATAGTTCCTAATGTCAAGAGCCAATAACCACATTCTACTTTAAGGCATTTTACGTTTTCATCTAAGGATCCTTATTAACAACATCTTAAAAGTATTTAACGATCAGCAGGCCAGCAGCATAAAGAATAAATCATATAAATTCAGTAATTTTCAAACTCACCATTTCATATTCCTACTGCACCGCTGGTCGATTCTTCCGCTCAGTGAACCAACCATGTGACCATGTAAGACTGGACGTGAACGCGCGTGTCTCACGACCGAAGCGTGAGGGGCAGGTTGCGTCATCACGTGCCACTCAGACCTGTATCTTTCTTTTCCCTAGCTAATTTCTAGCAATAACCGCGCCAGTACTCAAGGTGGCAGCAAAACCGCCAACCACTGTGTCGACAACGCAGAGGAGGAAAACCGTAAATTTAGTTTGCTTTACGTCCGCCGACGTTGGTTACCGGCAAAACGGGGCAGGGCCACCCTTCTCCGTCAAGCTAGCCAGAGTTTGACAGAGGGGAAGCTGTTCTGCCTTCAGAATGAACGTACCACCGCTGCTCAGAGCACATTTCGAACGAGTCTTCCGCAAATGAGCTTTTTATTTTGAGTGTAGGGGCTGGAAGTTGTGTCTATAACTCTCGGAGGTTTGATCCTGTTGTGGCCACTGAGTGCACATCCCGAACGCTCTGCTGAATATAACGTTAAACGTAAGCAAACGTTACATGTATGTGATACTAGAAACGCCGACGGTACCGTGGAATTAAACACAGAATGGATCCCAACCGGATAATCCAGGCTCTGAAGGGGACTATCGACCCTAATCTAAGGATAGCGGCGGAAAATGAGCTCAATCAGGTGGGTGAGCTAAGTAGTTTTTTGTTTGTTGTTTCTCCGGGGGGCGGGCATCGTGGACCGTTTCGCACCAGAAATGATGCCGGTGTTTGTGGAGGAGGGCATGCCGTATTGTGGTGATGTAGCTCGGCTTCAGCCCGCTGATTCTTCATCCCCGGTATAGGAGTTTTCATCAGGCCCGTGATCAGCAGTTTGACTAAAGTGCCCCCCACACTCACTCAGGCGGATGCGTCGAAGAACAATGGGAGTCAGGTCTGACAGCCGTCACGAACCACCAGGAGCTGTGCTAACTCTCCTGTCACTACAGAAACACTGCTGCTGTAAAATGTGACCGATTAACTTAACCATCAGTTGGTTCTGGAATAATGTCCACTGAGACCTTTGCAGACAGGAAATTGACCTGTCTGTGATGAACTGATAATCATTCAGAAATGTGTTTATCTTTAAAACACCTATCTACTCATAGGATGTATGTAGTACTCGCATACATAGGAGTACTCACACTACACACACAGTTGGGCCCATAAGTATTTGGACAGTGACAGCATTTTTGTACCTTTGCCTCTGTACACCATCACAATGGATTTGAAATGAAGCAGTCAAGATGTGATTGAAGAGTAGACTTTCGGCTTTAATTCAAGGGGTTCGACAAAAATATCACATTAACCGTTTAGGAATTACAGCCATGTTTAGACAAAGTACCCCATTTTCAGAGGATCAAAAGTAATTGGACAATTGGCTGACAAGCAGTTTCATGGCTAGGTGCAGGCTGTTCCTTCATTATTTCGTGACAAATTAAACAGATAAAATCAAATCCATTGGGGTGGTGTACGGAGGCAAAAGCAAAGAACTTATGTCACTGTCCAAAAACGTATGGACCTAACTGTATATATATCTCAGGAATTGCCTTACACTCTGGAGGTATTTGACTTTCTTGCAGCCTCTTTATGGTTCCCCTCTGCTTGTGGGATTCCAATGTACTTGTAGCTGTCCTCAACATCTGCTATGTTGCCTTCTGGTATTCTAATCCCTTCAGTTCTGACTGCCTTCACTTGCACGGGTTTGTCACGTATAGAATGCCGTAGAATTTGAAGTTGTTGGTAATATCCACTATCGCTCAGAGGTTTGAAGATGTCATTTTTTTTTTTTTTTTTGTAATTCCACTCATGAAATCTAATTTTCTTTGAAAGGTTTATTAGATTAACATTTTCTCTTTTTTTTTTAAAAAGCTTTTTTAAATAGAAACCCTTCATAGCCTTGCAACTCTTATCTTCCAGCTAGAATGGACCTAATATCTTTTGTACTAAGATTTATTTATTTATTTTTTTGCCATGTTTTATGTTGAATGTTCTCTAGTGGGAAAGAGAATTAAAGTTAAATAACACTGTGTCTTCAGCCTCTCTCTTAACTCTATTCTGGTCTCTGTGATTGGTCTGGTCTCTTGACAGCAGGTGATCTGATTTCACAGATTCCTAAAAAAAGATACATTTTTATTTAAGTTATAGGTAGTGTGATTGACTTCTATGTGGGTCCTTGACACATGTCACAAGATAATGGATGATTATGCATGTTTATTTGGTCATACATCATACACACACACACAGAAACTGAATTTCGTTGAATGACTTCATTTTAATTTGAAAAGTGTTGGCGACTTTTCATCTGTCCCACTGAGAGTCCACTCTGTGTGTTTCAGTCCTACAAGATTATCAACTTCGCCCCGACTCTGCTTCAAATAATTGTCTCTGAGCAGGTGGAGTTTCCAGTTCGCCAGGCAGGTAAGACCCTCAACACTGTCCATATAACAGTACTGGATCTCGCTGCTCACTCTGTTTCTAGTTATTATGTTTTATTCTTCTCTGACCTTTTCCATCTTGATTCAGTATTTGTAAAGATAATACTTACACAGTTTAACCGAGGTAATTGAAGTATGTGATTTTCATATTGGGAAATGTTTCTAAAGACATTTCTCATTGGTCCTATTCATTAGGAAAGCTGTTTATCAAGCTCCTCTGTGTGTGGTCAGTTTTGAACATTTTTTGACATTCATGCATCATGACTACTGGTGTTATCCTGTGTTGTTGTCAATGTCAACAAATCCTCAAACAGCTGCTCACTGTAGTTTTTGTCAAATAAACAGGAAGAAATGGTGCATTTGTTGGGGACTATTTTCAGAGGCGAATTAATCCACATTTGGTGCTCTAGTGAGTATTTGGGGCAGCAGGACAATGTATTTGAGACTGCGTTTTAATAAACTGCAGTGTGTGTGTTCATGGTGATGAAGAAACAGTGTGGCTCACTGATGTGTTATAGTTTTTATATATATTTAGGCTGTGATACACACAGTACTTGGTAGTAGATACATTGACTGTTGGTTTGATCTTTTCATGAGATTTGTTGGCTATGAGAGAACTATAGAATATCACCAGTTTTATTCTTTCCAGTCTCTCTAACTCATGAGATCAACTGGATGGATTCAGTGCAAAATCGTTTGTGTGTTTGTGTAGCGGCCATCTACTTGAAGAACATGGTGAGTCAGTACTGGCAGGACAGGGAGCCGTCTCTGGGTGAGGTCGTCTTTCCCTTCAACATCCACGAGAACGATCGGCAGCAGATCAGAGACCACATAGTGGAGGGCATCATCCGCTGTCCAGAGTCCATACGGTACACAGAATGACCCAACCCCACCCACCTTTTCATTCAGGACGAATCTGTTTCCATCTCTAATCACTGCAGCTCCTTTTTAGTGTCACTGTTTTTGTAAAGCATCAGCCTGTTTATCTCTTTAGACAAGCAGCATTAAAGCTTGTATACGGCCTTCCTATTCAAAAATTAAAATTAAACACTTTACGTATTTCAATTTTTCAATATATTTTACGTAGGCCACAGTAGACCTGAATGATATGCAGACACTGAATGAATACTGGTGTCTGACTGATACAATATGACATGTGTCTTTGTGCTGTCCGTAGCGCCCAGCTGACAATGTGTCTGCGAGCCATCATCAAGCACGACTTCCCCGGACGTTGGACCGCCATAGTGGACAAGATGGGCATGTACCTGCAGTCTCAGAACAGCGGCAGCTGGTATGGCAGCCTGCTGGCTCTCTACCAGCTGGTCAAAACATACGAGTGAGTAACTTGTTCATGCTCCTCTGTTCCACCTCACCGCTTAGCCCTCACATCACAACTACGTATTACCTTAGCCTTGCTTAGGGCTTTTGGGAAACAGGACCCAAGTCTAAAGTAGTTCCTAAAAGTTGGAGTGTGTCGCACTTGAGATCAGAGCGTAACATGTGTCGCCAAAACAACAAAAACACTAAAGGAATAGTTCAGCATTTTGGGAAACATGCTTATTTGCTTTCTTTCCAAAAATGACATGAGAAGATATCAATCTCATGTTTGCGTGGGACGTACGGAGATGGAATCGGGACATGTTTAGCCTAGCTTAGCATAAAGATTGGAAGCAGGGGAGAACAGCTATCCTGTCCTGGTTCAAAAACACCCCATGTCTGAAACTCTGAATCCTAACACAAAAAGAAATGTTAAAATGACCGTTTGTAGTTTTGGGTGGGTACTGCTGGGTGCAATTACTATGCACAGCTTCAGAGTCTTGTTGTCACAGTGAGTTTGTCAGGTTTGGTACCATCATGCCTGTACAGAGCCCAAAACCAAAGCTGAGCTCACTATCTGTCAGCCGGTGCTGGACTGCACAGGACTAATAGGATGGTGAATGGATACGCCGTTGTTAGTCTAGAAATAGTATCAGCATGGAACTGTCTATACAACCACAAATTGTTGTTTTTATGTTTCTGTTTGTGTACAGATTAAACAAATGAGATACAATGTATTAACTAGCTGTTGGAAGGTGGACTTTTTTTAAAGCAGGATCTGGAGGGTAAGCACCATCCAGTAGCTCTTAATATAACTAGCACCAAGATGCTTCTTTTGACATTTCATTCTGTGTGTGTACACTTCAGGTACAGGAAGGCAGATGAGAGGGAGCCATTACTCGCAGCCATGCAGATCTTTCTGCCGAGGATTCAGCAGCTAATCAGCCAGCTGCTGGCCGACGCAACCATCTTTTCTGTCCTCATCCAGAAACAGATCCTCAAGATCTTCCACGCTCTCGTGCAGGTGTGTGTCAACACATAATAAAAGCCAGGACCAGTGAGTGCAGGATTCAGAAATGTTGGCGCAGAACTGGAGGCAGAAACCTGTTGTGTTGTATTCTTGATAACATATGAAACTCATGAGGAAAAGTATTGGGGAATTCACTGTTCTCGTGTTCATGATGGTCATTAATTAAGACTGAAGTTAAAAAGTCCATCACTAATGTAGCCTGTGAGAGAACAGAAAATATATTTTGTCTCCATATTATCACTTGCACGCTGTTCTCCAGCAGCACCAGCGTTCTGTCTCACTCTCAAGATGACAAATGTCACTCAGCACTGTGGTTCTCTCTGTAAAGGTCTTGTGTGTTTCACTCTAATGATGGCGAGGATTAACCTCATTGCTATCCTGCAGTACTCGCTACCTCTCCAGCTGATCAGCAACACAGTGATGACTCAGTGGATGGAAATTCTCCGAGCCATAATGGACCGAGACGTCCCAGCTGTAAGGCACACAAACACACACAAAAATGCATTATGTCCTTGAACCTGTTGATGAAGTGAAGTGACTTGTTCATTTTCTTTACAAAAATTGTGTCTATACATATAGAGTTGGTCTAGACTTGCTCTATATTAACAAGCGCTATGAGATAACTCTGTTATGATATAGCGCTATATAAATAAAATTGAATTGAATTCAAAAGCAATTTCAGTAAATTATGTTTTCGTCAGGGTTTTCCTACCCGTTAAAACCCCCCATTAAAATCTAGTAGGTAGGAATATCGTTTTGGGGTCGTGGAGGTGCTCTGACCCAAAGAATCCAGTGGAATCTTCTGTCAGGACCATGAATGCAGCACTGAAAATCATATGCATTGATTATGAGGAATGAGATAGATTGCTTTATTATCAGCGGAGAGTAAATGTGTCCCCGAGTTGTGACTTATGTTGGGCACTGGATTTGACCTTTTATAGAAAATGCTGACGGTGTGTTGGGAAAATAATGCTTGTTTATGTTAAATACCTTAGTGACCGTAAAGAACACAGGGTGTAATAGTTGAGACCACAGGAGGTTCTAGATGCAAATGTATTATCTGTATCTGTATGTTTACACTCTACAAGATTAACTCTCTAAGAATGCCAGACACAGTCAGAGCTGCATGACTGAATTAACTAAATTACTTTATTGCCTTAGGACCTTTTGACCTTAAGACCTCAGCTTTTATTCAGTTCCCAGGA
>JAVQJF010084826.1:0-17720 GCA_036023855.1 Gadopsis marmoratus | reverse complement strand
ACCACCACCGTGCGCGCGCGCGCATGCACATACGCACGTACACTACCACTACTAGACATGCATGCACCAGCCTCATTGCATGCACACTCCTCCTTCCTCTTTCCACTAGTAGTCCCAGCCCCCTTAGCAACCCCGTTGTCATGGTGACACCCCCTCCCTGCAGCTCCTCGACAGACCATAATACTCCAGCAGTAGCAGCATACATCCCATAATATACAACTCCTAAAAAGACAAGAAAGAAAAAAATACCAGTCACATGCTCTCCAAGGGAGCTCAAGTCCAATGGCGACAGACCATAATACTCACTGAGCATCCACCTGGGTGTGAGCACGACTATGCCGAGAAGTCAAAGAGCCTTCACTTTTGTTCCTCCACAGTCCACGCACAGGTAGACGACATGGCAACATGTGCTGTGTGCAGGCCACACAGGCCTGCAGAGTTTGGTGGTGTAACAGAACTAGTTGTGTGTCAAATACTTTGATGATGCTTTCAGCATCCCTCAGCATCCCTGATGTAGGCCAAGGCCTCCTGTGTTATCATTATGTGTTGTTATTTTATTGACTGCACCACACGTGTCTCATTGGCCAAGAAGATTGTGATCGGAGCATTTATGTATGGTCAATTCCTTCAAGTTTAGCATAGGCCAACAGGTGGCAGGTGTACATCATACCAATATTGGTGTGATGTTGTGGGATGCAGGTCAAAAAGGTAAGTAAATTGATTCATAAAAACACACAAAACTGTGCCTTCAAGTTCACTTTGTTAAGCAGTAAATAAGACTTGACCTGCTGCACATCAGCGACCCATCAAAACAGTCAAAATGTATGTGAAAGTGAAAGGTTGTTCAGTGGTACTAGAATGGCCAAGATGTGACATTCAGGGATCTGAACATATAGACAACACATCAACTACAGATGGCAATTATACTGTACACTAAAACATCTATTACAGGTCTGCTCCAGCTGCGCATTTCACCACTTAGTCCTGGTGCTTTAAAAACATAAATAAAAGTGGCGGCTAAATGGTCACTTTGGCTCAGCAGGGTCTGTTTTGTTCATAACACCATTTCAAAGTAAAAGCCCTTAAATATGTAACAAGTCAAAATAAGAGCGTAGAGGGAGCACTTGAAGGCCACACGTGAGTCTAATCGCTCTGAATACAGAGTTATTGATACACTCAGAGAGGCATCACACTGAATCATATTTGGATATGTGCAACAATCCAACACATCTGTCTCACATCTGTGATCTGATCATCCATATTCCTACAAGTGCAACATAGGTCAACGAGTGTCCATGTGCACAAGAGTGAAGTCAGGTGTGCATCAGTATCTTGGCCTGATGATGCAGGTCAAACGTGAGAAACATTTCTCTAAAACGTATTCCCATGGCAATCACACAATTAAATACAATGTGGTAGCTTTATTGGTGAGGTACAATAGATTTTAGCATAATCATGATTTCAATCGCCTTGACCGAGGATGCTAGGATGTAGTGTGTTGTTGTTATTGCTGTTGGTTAATATTTGTTCTGTGAAGTTTTTGTGATGTGTCCCTGTACCTACATACCTGTACTTTGTGCTGTAACACAAATTGCCTCTCTGAGGACAATAAAGTTTTCTGAACTAAAGGGCTAAAATGTTTTCATAAACACACACACACACAATGCTGCCTTTAGGTTCTGTTTGGACTACAGTAAATATCACTTGAGGTGCTGCAAATTAGAGGCCCATCATAACAGTAAATATGACTGTGATAAAAATGGGTTTTCTATGGTACTGGAATTACAAGCTGTAAGATAGAAGCCATGTCAAATGAGGATGGCAAATGTAACATACTGTGCGAAAGAGAAAGTGTCACATAAATGAACTAAAACACCCATTACAAGCCTGTTGCAGCATCTGTACACTTGGTCCTTGTGCTGCAGCACATTGTAGCTTAATGCTACCTGAGTTCTAAAACCATTAAAAAGAAAAACTAAAAATGGCTACCAAATACCTACCGACATTTTAAAGTGAAAGCATTTGTATGTTGTACTTGAATGTTCAACAAGTCAAATAAGTCAAATAAGAGCAAAAAAGAAGGAGCACTCGAAGGCCACAAGTGAGTCTAATCATTCTGCGTACAGACTTACCGATGCACTGTGGGAGACGTTCAGTCATTTATACCTCTTTGAATATCACTTCTTAATCACACTGAATTTCATTTGGTACAATAACGTGACAATATGAGCACTAAATTCCTTTCTCACACACACATTTTGGATGCTAACAAATACAAAACTAAATTCTGTTTCATCAGGAATTAAACTATTTTTCTACTTTGTTTTGTCAGACAGGGAAGTGGGGGTAGCTTTTAAGGTTGTTAAATTATCTCACCCCACACTGTCTGCCAGTATATTCCATATCATCTTGTTCCAAATCTTTATTAAAGTTTCATGTTGTTTACACTGTGAAAAATTAACACCTAACTCTCCATCCATATCTTAGTTTTTAAAGATTTAAACAAAGATTTCTGTTGTATCAGAGATGGTATTTCTGCACGTTGGGTCCAGTAGTTTGGTAAGAGAATAGGGAAGCTACAGCCACAATGTGAGCCCGGAGGCCTTCCAGTGTTTCCTCTACTACTATGGCCACTCTGCAATATTCTTCACTGTACAGTACATGCAGATTGCATAGCAACAAAGGTCTCTGACTGTCCGTTGTCTCTTACTATCGCTTGAATGCCCTTTACACATGCATGTGTGCGCGTGCACACGCACTCACGTGCAACGCCGTCATCAACACCTCCTCCTGCTCCCTCTATCCACATGCACAGCTATCTTTCCACCTCACACGCACTGCAACCCCCCCCCCCCCAACACCACCATCATTCCATAATATTCATGGGTTGTCCATTCCCTCTGCCCCCTCCCCCCATGTGCACACAGCTCACCACCCACTCTGCCACCCCCACTTCCCTGCCTGACAACACCACCACCCGCCATCCCATAATATTCATGCACACGCTCCACACACATTCATGCACAGCGGTGCATTCAGTTCTTTGTTGGCAGAGATGCCTGAGCAATGTGAGCGTGCTCATGCACAGCAGTCATGTTCCTGCCTGCTATGATTATCCGCACGCAGACTGCTGAGGCAGGTAGCCCTCAAGTGCACAGAAGTAACAAAAGCTAATGAAGGAGAGAGCAAAAAGTGGTGGGTCACTGTTCTATTTCATAATGACCTTGGGCGGAAATATGTTCATGAAATGAACATATGAAATCCAGAGTCAACCTGAGGTGAATGAGGTCTCTGAATGAGGTCCATCATCCATCCCATGGTAAGCATCAGTGGAGAAAGTAAGATCAGTTAAGAGTTGCCCGACCTCACAGCAGTGTCTCTCAAAGTCTGCTGCCTCCCACTATAACGGAGGGAATGTAAGTATTCTCAACATATATGTCATGCTGAAGCTTTAACAAGCATCTCTTTAGGCTCTGCAACCTGGCTACAGTCAATCAGTATGGGACCATTTCAGCATGATAAAGTGTCCACAAAATGGGGGAAAGATACAGATAAAAAAAGAGGGCAAGATATTTACGAGAGAGGGGTGAAGGGATGAGCATAACAGAGGCGCCGGACATGACAGTGGCAAGCTCATCACCATGGCGTTGCTGTGGGAGACAGCAGAAGACGTCACTTGGAGAAACAGGGGACACAAAGGAGGAATACGACATGAGGAGGTAAAAAAAAAAAAAGACGGAAGGGGGCCTACAAGAAACCTGTCTTTGCAGATATACACAGAGGAAAGTGTGTGTGTGTGTGTGTGTGTGTGTGTGGATGGGGTGATCACTTACTCAGGAACTGGGTGTCAGAGGGTTCAGGTCATGGGCCACCAAATTCTGGACAGGGACTATGACAGTGTCTGCAAATGTTTGGTTCCAGTGCTGCACTAACTCATCTGATTCAACAAATGAGCAGTAAATAAGACTCATCAGGTGTGAGGTGCTGTAGCACAACCTTTATTACTTTATTGACCTCTGAGATTAAAAAGAAATGTCTTCAAGGGTCAATTTACTCATCCATAAAATTAGGAAATTACAGTGCTCCCATCCTAAATCAGCCAACGCTGATATGACAGAAGATAAATAAATACCCATAAATTAGAGATAAAACAACATAAAACTAGCAAAGCCAAACCCCATCAACTACAATATGATCATACTTGAGTTAGGGCCAGAATCTAACATAGGTCAAAAATTTAAATGTGGAATGTAAATGTGGAAGGAAAAAAAAGTGACTGCCCTCTGGCTAGTTAAGCTTGCTGTTAGATAGCCTCAGCTAGCCCTAAAGCTAAAGCTAATTTACTTACTTTGTACCTGCCTCCTGTAATTGAAACATTTATTTTGATGCTTCAACATCTTAGTAACAGAGTTTGCTATATCCAATAAATAAGGCAGTAGCTAAATCTGTATCTAAGCTAACTAGCCTAGTTTAGCAGAGCTTCCTTCTAGGTTAAGACTCTGACTGTGGTATAGTTTATGTGATTTGGTATGATTAAGCTACATTTAAATCACATATTTAAACATTGTAAATTACAGATTTATGTATTTTATTAGCTCAAGTGGACGAGAAAGCTGGAATAACAGTTATTGTGTTTTACTGTACTCTTAGGTCTTATGCAAGGACAATTATGATTTTTCTATTTGTGGTGAAGGCCAGGATAATCACACTAAAAAGCATAAAATGAAGGTTTTACAATTTCTATATCTGTTACTCAGTTTGATTATGTAGCCCTCAAATGTAGTATATTCCACAATAAAGAGCTAGAGTTTACATCCTCCTCACAAATTTCTGGTTGTGTCATATCCTGTGTGAAGTAAAAGAGAACTTTTTACAACTCCTACTGCTGAAAGACACACATTTACAAAAAATCTAAAGTATATTTTTTAATTCTACAGATAAAATTATATAATGTATTTAGAAGTTTCAGCGCAGTCCTTCCAGTTCCATGCTATTCTATAAGTGTGAGAAATTTTCTGTAAAGTTGCATCACTGGCCAAACAGAAAAAGACAAAAGGAGGGTAAACTACCAAATAAACTGTAAAAAAGTGCACTTTAGTTGAATAACTATAATCACATAGTGCAAATGATTTGCAGTAAATTAAGATTAATCATGCAATATAGTTTATATGTTAGGCTGTATGCTCCTCAGGGCTATAGCATAAATTACTAAACATTGTTTACAGTATTTCAGGTTCCACTCAACTATTAAATCCACACATAATGTCAACTTTTTCTCAAATTTATATGCCACAAACCTGCTGTTATTCTTTACTGCTATTTCCTAACCTCAGTGTAACACCCATCCGCTCTCTCCTTATGTCTTCCTTTCCCTCCTACCTTGTGATTTATTTGCCTCAGTTCCAATATTTGTTGGCAGTGTGTTTTCTTCCCCTTGTCTAAATGTCACCCCTTCTTCTAAGACAATATAGGGAGTCGGAGAGAGGGAGAATGAGAGGGCAAATGCGGGGGAGACAGAGGAAGGGGAGGGGGGAGGGACTCGTAAAATGAGCAACAAAGTTTGGGAAAATTAAACATTAGGTAAGACACTTTTTCACATGCGTGTTCATATAGTACGTGGAAACAGAAATGCTGTGTCACAGCTTTTGGCGTGAGGATTTTGCGAGACATCTGATGGATCAATAATCCTGCTGAGTATTTCTATAGAGGGAACAAAAGGCTTCAGTTTGTGTTCAAGTGTTCAGTAAGTGTTTCTCAGCATAAAATGCACTCCAGCGCATACATTAATATGCATGGATAAAAACACACTAAAATGCACACATTTATTTGTAATAATCAGTAAAAGGACATTATCGCCAGTGCTGGCTCAGATTTTAGGTCTCATGCCAAACAAACACAATAGACAGAATACTTACACTCATAATACTTACCTAGTACAACTATTATCCTTCCCAAAGCCATCGCCTCCTCCCCTCCCTCGGCATCACTCCACACGTCTGTCCTCTCTCCCACCCTCATTCTCTACCTCCTTTATAACCCATCACTCCCATCTCACTGCTCTTACTCATTCTTGCGGTTTCAACCTGGAGTGGACACCTTTGTTTTCTTGGGAACGAAACTGAGCACTTGCTGATACAATGTTATTCCACTTTTTTGTAAGAAATTGAATTTTACTAGCACTTCTGGATTTTAAACTTTGTTTTTTGGGGTGTAGATGCTACTAATATGTTCATTTAAATTGGGACATGTGGACTTATTTTTGAGTCTAAAAGGATGAGTTTTTGCAGTTTGTAGAAACATTCCTCCGAGCATGCTTTCACTATCACCGACAGCACAAGTGAGGAAACGGATGAGCTTCACTATTGATTGAAATTGGGATTAAATTTCAATTTGATCAAGCCAATATCAAAAAGAAGGATAACTGGATATCACAAGACTATGAATTGGTAAGAATCAGTTTTACTTTTTGGCAAAACAGAAATTGTGTGTACAGTCTTAGCAAATGTTTTGTTCTCTCATATTTGCAAAAAAGCTGCAGAGGCATGAGCACATAAAGGTTAAAACTGAAATATTAATCATGAAATTATTGTTTATTCAAGGTTTCTGTAAAAAGGGCTGTTCAACTGCTCCATGGTTTTTGTCTCTGACCTGTTAACCTTGTCATTTCAACAGATATGCATTGATCAGAAACAAAATCGCACACCACAACAAAGAGACAGAGAGCTCTTCAACTGTGGAGACGGGCAGCGTGCTGTCCAAAGACCCAGTCTGACGCACAGAGACGGACAGACAGACAGACAGTCTGATGCCAACTGTCTCCACTGTCAATCTCACGGCACCACTCCTCCTCCTGTTGCTATGGGCAGCCCACCCCACCATGGCAACCAACTGGCTGTAAGTCTAACGTGTGAGAGAAGAAGAGAAAGAGGGAGTTTGTTTGTCATGCTATAACTTTTAAAAGATGGTGACATGTCTCTAAATCTCTTTCAGTTGCTCCCCTCTCTTTCTTTGTCTCACTCCTGGTAACCTTTTCTTTTCTTTCTCTCTGCCTTCACTGTGCCTTCTCTTTCTTTGCCTGGTCTTCCCCTTGTTTCCATCCTCTCTTAGTGTCTCCCCAGTCGTTATCTCTACATCCTTTTTGTACCCTCTTTTCTCCATGTTCTCTTCCTCTTTCACTCCCTCCCCTTTTCTTCATTATGCATCCTCTTTTTGCTCCCTTGCCCAGTAATTTCCCTTTCCAAACCTACTGTGATCCTCTATACCACTGCCCACCTTTTGTGTCCCAGCTCCCTGGCGAGGCTGCCTCGCTCCAGGCCCGTATCCGGTGCTGCCCCATGTGCACGGCTGAGGGGGCTGACCCCAGGGCAGGTGGGGGTGTGCAGGGCGCGAGGGGAGGTTATGGAGTCCGTTCGCAAGGCAGCCGAGATGGTCATAGAAGAGGTATGATCAAGGGGCATGAAGTCTCGGGGTAGTGACCTGGAGGCATCATCAGTATTTGCCTCAAAACACTAATTTAATTGTACTATCATTATCAGCATCAACAGTGTATGTGTTAGACCTTTACATGCGAGCCCCCAATCTCACTGTAATGCACGTCACTGTCTGACTCAGTGCCAGCACCAGTTCAGGAATCGCCGATGGAACTGTTCCACCACCCCACGTGGGATCAATGTATTTGGCAGAGTCATGAACCAAGGTATCCTTATATTGAAAATGTGCTGTGGAGAATTATCTGCTGATAAATCCATACCGTAAACAACTGTCATACGCACTTCAAAATAATAAATATTTCTGTATCATGCGCCCTTTTTGAATTCAGGGACTCGTGAGGCGGCGTTTGTGCATGCTTTGTCCTCAGCAGCAGTGGCAGTAGCTGTAACCCGAGCCTGCACCCGCGGGGAGCTGGAGAGGTGTGGCTGCGACAGGAAGGTCAGGGGGGTCAGTCCAGAGGGTGAGCTTGGATTTCATTGCATGAAAATGTAACAGGTGAATCAGACACTAATGTCCACATCCTCGACAGTGATGCCACAGCAGGTATCTTCCCACCAGCTGTCACAGGCAAACACCTATGATGTAAAATGACTGATTAGATTGCGGCCTTAAGTACAATATGTATTTAAGACTGAAACCACAGAGCAGCTGCTTCTGCCTTGTGGACTTTTTCATCTTTAAATCAAAATGTGCAGTTGTTTCAACGGATATGCAATAATCCACAGTACCGTCTCTGTTCAACCACAGGTTTCCAGTGGTCAGGGTGCAGCGACAACCTGTCCTATGGCGTGGCCTTCTCTCAAACATTTGTGGATGAACCAGAACGAGCCAAGGGGCTGTCAGCAGGTCGACCACTCATGAACCTCCATAACAATGAGGCTGGTCGAAAGGTTGGTGGACACACTCTGTGACGATGTCTCACTTATTTCCAGCTTTTTCAGCTGTGAGAGTCAGTGACACTCTGCTTCCCTTATATTCACTCTCCTCTCATTGTCAGGCCATCCTTCACAACATGCAGGTGGAGTGTAAGTGTCATGGCGTTTCCGGCTCCTGTGAGCTGAGGACCTGCTGGAAGGTTATGCCTCCATTCAGGCGCGTCAGCGTTGTGCTCAAGGAACGCTTTGATGGAGCCACAGAGGTATCAGAATACGCCTTGTGCTTCTTTCAGCTTGTTTGGTGAAATTATGAATGAGCCACATAAATTGAAGCAGATAAATGATCATCAGAAACCCCCACAACCTCTCCTGAAATCTTGCAAGTTCCCAGTCTGTCTATCTCTCTCAACATTCTCCTCTTAGGTTCGCCTGACTCGTATAGGATCCAGGACAGCCTTGCTCCCCCGTGACCCGCAGGTCAAACCCCCTGCTGCCAGAGACCTTGTGTACCTTGCGCCCTCCCCAGATTTCTGCCATCTTGATCCTGACAACGGTATCCCTGGGACTGCTGGTAGGAGATGTAACGGTAAGACCATCTCAGTGACACAATCCAGATAATCCAATGTATTAATCAAAACACTTACAGAAAAATGTTTCTCTTCCACAAACACATCCAGGAACCTCTCGGCTGGCACCAGATGGTTGTGAGCTGGTGTGCTGTGGGCCAGGGTACAGAGCGGGCCGGGCTGAGGTGGTGCAGCGCTGCTCATGCAAGTTTTCTTGGTGCTGCTCAGTCCGTTGCCAGCAGTGCAAGAACACAGTCACCATTCACACCTGCAGAGTCTAAGAGGGCCCAAACAAGACCAAACAGCCTGAGCAAAAAGACCCGAACAAACCACTAGACATTCGTGAGTACAAGTCGGGATAAGGACAACACAGACAATAACAGTTTTTAAATGCACCAATTTATCTGGAGCTGCAAGGCCAGAGTTAAGTTAGAAGATTCTGTTGTAAACGCTGCAAAGTTAAAGCATGCATAAAAAACAATGACAAAGCATCAACAGTAAGTACGGTACAAGCAAAAATCACTTTCAGAGACGGACAGGTGGGCAGGCACAGACATGCATGCACACAGTTAATCTCATTCTGAACTGACGAAGCGTTTAAACTTAATCAAACTAACAGAAACATTGCAGAACTATTTTTATTTTATTCAAACTACCGTGTCATAGACTAGCAGGTCTTTGAACATTTAATGTATTCATGTCTTCTTGTCTATTCTGGTTTATTTATTTATATATCCGAGTCTTTACTTCACTTCATCCTCCAGCAGTGGCATCTTAAATAGCAAGAATAATGTTTACTTACAGTGTCTGTCTTGTGTTTTGTCCCTCACCTTCATGAGAAACTGTATGGTCCTGCACAAGCAGTGCTTTTAGGTCTGTTCAAAGAAAATCTAATAAATACAGTAGTTTTATCCATAATATGTGTCTCTTGAGTTTCTTGACATGTCTCAGATAGTGTGACGTTTGAAATGTCTGACTAAGGCATAGTTTAACTGCAAAGTTAAAGGTACACAGTAGATGTTTTGACCACTAGAGGCACTATGGAGCAATTTTGTGATGAGCAGGTCCATGTTTTCAGGCTGGGATATGCGTTTTTCCAGGCTGCAGGCATGGTAGTAGTTTCAAGGGGTTTTTCTTTTATATTTGTAAAGGTCTGTGTGTTTTTTCCTTTCCACTTGGGTGATGTGATACACATTCCTGCTTACTGCAGAAGGTAGAAAAACAAGTATGTAGTGCATACAAGCTGTAAAATACAGGTTGACTGTCAAAAAACTTGCAGCACCAGCAAAGGGCAGGGAAGAAGACAACTAGCTGATGTAAACAATGCAGGTTTCAAACTATTCAAAGATTGGCTTTGATTTATAAAGAATCAAAGTGCATTTAATAAATGTGTTAAGCCTCAAAAGACACACACACACACAATGTCTTTTAGTGAGAAACACTGAATGCAAACATAGCTGTTTTTCATGAGACAAACTACACACAACACATTTATGCGGTTAACTAGAATGATCGCTCTTACGAATCGTTGTGCATGCAGCATTCTCCTTCAAACAAACAAAATAATGGCTACTTTCCATGTCATTAAACCATTTTATTAAAAACATCCTGTGATTACAAACACCCAGAAATGTACTAGCAAAAGGTTATCATCTCAATCTCTATTAAGATTAAGATCTATTCAAAATATTACAACTTAATTTGTTATATTATCAAATCGCTCATAGTTGGTAGTCTAGCAATAAAAAAAAACAAATCTTGAAAAAATAAAAACTCAAGTTTCAAAATGGATAACTGCTCAAATTTCCCAAAACAGAGTCACAGAATCAATATACACAAAAAAGAAGATAATAGAAATTCATAAGTCAACTGAAGAAGGGAAATTGGTAGAAACGCTTTTGGCCTCCTCAGATGTGTTTTGGAATTAGAAGAAAGTAACCATTGCAGACGTTTGTTTGGAGTGACAATAAATCTCATGTGCTTTCATTATTCAATCCAAAAAGGGTCAAAAAAAGAGAGCAAATAGAGCACCACTTAACATTAAGTTGCCCCTTTAAATGTACTAACAAAATTTCATTAAAAAAACGTAATTTGTATTTCCCTATACTGGCCACAATACATAAAACACAGAGGAGGCAAAAGGCAACTAAATAAAAGAATCTTTGTTTTGTTTTTTAAAAATGGAGCAACAGTGACAGGCAGGGGGGGCCCGCCCCACCTAATTATTTGTAAAGAGAACACTGCAGAGAACAATTTTAAAAGCTTTCAGAAAAGGAGATCAGTGACACTTACTGCATTTACTGCATGCTGAAGATTTGCTCCCTCAGCCTCTTTCAAAGTTTATTTTGAAGGCACAATCAGTGTACACGTGTATTAGAATGAGTGTTAATGGCATTGGACCTCCTTTCCCCTTTTATTTTGTCCTTTTTTTCATAATGGCCATTGATCTTTCTGATGCTTTGATTCACCCCACCTATTTCTTACACCGCTACCGTTCTCACTGTTGTTGTTCATCTATAGCAGAATGCACTTTCTTTTGGTTTTGGTCTCAGGAGGCTCCAAGGCTGCCAAGATGGCCTCGTCAAACACGTTCTTAAGCCCTCGCTGTTTCAAAAGACGAGAAAACAGAGAACAGACATTAGAGTCCTGTCCGTTATTATTGCCTGATGCAATATCAAATATCATGTTGCTTTCAGTTTGAGTGCCCCATACCTGTGTCAGAGCAGAGCACTCCACGTATTTGACAGCCTTAAGCTCACGAGCCAGCTTCTCTCCACTCTCAGGATATAGGGGGCGCTGTTTGTTCTTTGCCAGCTTCTCGACCGTATTGCTGTCTTCCCGCAGGTCCATCTGTGTGCCCACTAACAGGAAGGGTGTCCGTGGGCAGTGGTGAGAAATCTCAGGAACCCACTGGTGGAAAAATAAAAATACAAAGATTCAATTTACCTGACTAGTAGATTTATCAAATTGTCAATTGACAGAAAATTAATCGGCAAATATTATGACAATTGATTACTTGTTAAGTACATTTTTAAGCAAAAAAAGGTAAACTTTCCCTTGTTCCAGGTTCTTTAATGTAAGTATTTGTCAATTTTACGTGTGAAGTGACAGTAAACTGACTATCTTTGGGTATATTTGATGATGTCACCTTAGGGAACAAAAAGATGTGATGGCCAATTTTCACAGTTTTCTTACAGTTTATATACTTATGATTTAATCAATTAACTGAGAAAATAATCTGCAGACGAATCGATAATGAAAAAAAATCCTAACCCTACATGTATGTCAAACAAATTCTGCAAGCCAGCACTTGAGATACATTTAACAACAAAAGGTCAATCGATGACAAAATTATTTCAAATCTGACCTTCTCTTTGACGTTTTCAAACGATGAGGGGGAGACGACCGAGAAACATACTAGGAAGACATCTGTCTGTGGATAGCTGAGAGGACGCAGCCTGTCATAATCCTCCTGACCTGAGAACAATAACCACAAGAGAAACAAGGACGTTTTTCTATTTGTTTGAGAGTGACAGGAATAAGAGAAGAAAAGAGACTTTGAAAGACATTTATGTTACCTGCTGTGTCAAATAGGCCAAGTGTATAGGGCTCTCCCCCAATCATCACTGTCACTGCATAATTGTCAAAAACCTTTGAGGACACACAAAAAAATGACATGTAATTTGACAAAACCAAAAGGCAGCATGTTTGATTGCATTGTATTTTGGCCATGAAGAAATAATTAAAGTAAAGGATGGTTTTAAGTCAACATATTAACGACATAAGAGTACTTTCTTCTTACCGTAGGCACATATTCTGAGGGGAACTTGTTGGTTGTGTAAGAGATCAGTAAGCAAGTCTTTCCTACTGCACCGTCCCCTACCACTACACATTTTATAGTCTGCATCTATAGGGATGAAGAGAAAATAGGAAATGTCTTAAGAGTGTCTGCAAACACGGCATAACAGTTAGCCAGACACAGAGAGAGGAAGTAATACACAACAATTGTAAATACCATCTCCACAGATGATATCAGGAATGGCCACATATATAGCAAGTGATGCAACGTAAAGTATGGCCATGCATGTACAAGAGCTACTATGTATATAAATGGTTTGTATGCGGAAGAGGTAACAAGTAACTCAAGTACTTAACTTAAATACAATTTTGAGACATATACTGTACGTGAGTATTCATTTTTGTTGCTTTATAGTGGGGAAATATAGTACTTCCTACTCCTCCATATTTAAGTTACTAGTTGTTTACTAGTTCAAATCCACTTTAATTTATCCAGCTACAACATTGTGCAACAATGCATCAGTAATAATAATCCAATAATATATAGTAGTATACTACTCTGAAACAGGTGGCTCTGCTGGCTAAAATCCCATAGCAGATTTGAGATTTTACATACAAAATACAGTATATGATAAGTTTATAAGATATGATGCAGTATTGATAAACCCCCAAAAAATATTATATTATATATTATAATTATTTGCTTTCATACTTTTAAGAATGTTTTTACTAATAACGCCTCCTACTTACAATGTGCAAAAACATACATAATTTATCTGCTGGTGTGTAATTTGACCAACAATGTTCCAGGCCAGCTGGGGTAAAGAAAAACCTGGAGAGAATCAGTCTCGATGGATAAAGAACAATTTGGGTTTTCGTCGTGCTATGCGTGTTATTACATGTGCTCGCAGAAGATTATTGATGACAGTGAATGACTTCCGCATAGGCTACATACCAGGGACCTTAAAGAAAGAAGAAGGGAAAAAAAAAACGAGGGCCTATGTAGTCTCATGTAATTCAGAAGCGGATACCGCTCAACACTTCCGCTAAATAAGCAGTTCGTCGGCTCAATTGACATCGACACTTGACATTCAGAAAGCTACAAACAATAAACAAGGATTTAGCAAAAGCTGGGCCTGATTGTAGTTGTTAAGTGATTGAATTAGCCCAGATGGATGAAAACACGAAACGCTAGTGTCCGTCCACCGTCACATTGTTGCCTCAGTTCGCTTACTTAAGAAACTGGCAACAGCTAAATCTACAGCGATAAACCCGAGAAAATAATCGCCCAACCAGCGGTGATAACTGACAATTGGGACAACTGCATTAACCAGATTGATGTTAGCCAACACTAAAATGAGCTTGATGGCTGGGAACTTTAAAACTCCGCGTATTTAAAAAACCGACAAATAAGCGTTTCTTCTCGGTAGAAACTGTATACGGTCATGGTGACGCGCCTATATTTGTCCCATAGTGTAATTAACCATAAATAGTTATTTCAGACTGTTTTACTAACTCTACTCACCGTTTTTCTTCAGACAGGTTAGGCGTTGGTTACATCCGGGTTTGAGGGTCGAATTACTTTGTGCGCAGCCGCAGACCAGACGAGCCGCAGTCACGGATGTAGATTAGAAACACCGCCACCTGCTGGACAGATGTAGACAGACAGACAGACAGACAGACAGACAGATAGATAGATAGATAGATAGATAGATAGATAGATAAGAATAAGCACAATAAAAATCACAATTGCAAATCTGCAGAAATAATCAAATAAAAGTAAAAATATAAACTAAATTTTAAAAAAATAATATTAGAGAGCAGAATTGCAGATCTAGGGCAAGCTATAAACAGTACATACAGATGATATATACAGATGATGATAATGTAACAGTGTGTTCACATCTATTTATCTATCTATCTAAACTGGTGGAAGTAAAATTACAGAAGAAGATTAAATTACTGCATTATTGTTACTGATACACTACTTACTGTTTAACTACTATTTTTATGTTGTAGCAGTTTGAGGTGGATCTAATTGTTACTATTTTGTATATGGTTGGGTAGTTTGTAGCCTATGACTTATATGATGTTATTATCAGCAATAGTAGTTGAGTATTGAGAATGTTTCATAGTTAAAGCCAAAGATACTTTACATTTGTCTGCTTTTTCTCTGTAAGACATTCTTCCATTCCTCGGAGTAAGATCAGCTTGTCTATTCTCTAATATGAGCTGACCTTTACCTACCATAAGTGTCTCATAATGTTTCATCAAAGACCCATTTCGTATTGTATTGTTAAATGTCAAATGGAACGCTCTCACATTAAAATCCTTAATTAGTGGTTTATCTTAGGCAGGTGTGCTCGAAACAACAGAACTAGCATCAACTGTATAACAATACAGTTTGTTATCTACTACAGCTTTATTACATTGATATTGGTCCAGGCCATGTCCAGTAGAATAAAAAGACATTTCTCTATTAACTTCAATCTACATATGACCTATATTTTCTATTCTTCAAATGTTTCAAATAACCACACAGCCAGCGAAAGCTTATATTTTTGCTTTGCTTTTTGGTGCACACCCACTCACAGTCACACTGTCATGGCTTCCTATGTATTCCTAGTATGACAAGTCACAATGTCTTGAAAAGGCATATTGTAGCATACTTCTCTTTTGGCATCTGCAATTTCCCCACTGAGGGACTAATAAAGGAGTATCTTATCTTATTAAACTCAACATCTATTGAAAAAACTCAATTTATTTATCAAGTGTATTAGCTGTGCTTCATTAGTTCAATTTAATCTCTTTTTAAATATATTTTGTATGACAATCTTTCACAGTCTATATCATGACATAATGTAATAAGAATTGCTATGATGGCCTCTAGGGAAATACTTTATTCTGAAAAATATAGAAGCCGGATGTCATGATTATTAGATGTGATGCTAACTTGATAGTAGTGTTGCTTCTCTTTGTCAGAGGACCGACTTCCGTTTTCATGTTTGGTCCAGGTTTCTGGAATTTACTATCTAGTGAGACTGAGCTATCTGTCTCTTTGATAAACAGTAGCAGTGACTTAGTGTTTCCGTGACGGAGCTAGTAAAAGGTCCTCCATTTCAACCTAATTAGAGTTTGAGTCCGTCATTTTATTTCATCCTTGAAAAACACGACTGTTTACCTAGCTAGCTGGCTAGCATCAGCCAGCTGAGTTAAAACACCTAGCATGTTTCGGTTCTTGAATGACGTTGATGACGACCCCTACATGATGTAAGTATTGACATTAATTACATCTTCTTCAGACAGTGTTGTCTCTCTTGTGTTTTGCAAGAGGTGGAAAATGTACATATTGGCACGCTAAATCAGATTTTTTCACTGTGCCTTAAGCAGGTACCTAA
The DNA here is from genome assembly GCA_036023855.1 of Gadopsis marmoratus. Classification (NCBI taxonomy): domain Eukaryota; kingdom Metazoa; phylum Chordata; class Actinopteri; order Centrarchiformes; family Percichthyidae; genus Gadopsis; species Gadopsis marmoratus. Next base: position 1,592 of record JAVQJF010084826.1, on the reverse strand, counting down.
CGTTACTCCAGCCAGCTGTGGGGGCCTAACAGTGGTCCTCCATATTGGATAGACAATAACAAAAAAAAAGCTGTCAGAGCTCAACAGGACTTGATTAACCAATCAGTAGCTAAATGGCCAATTAGCATTGCTCGTTTAACTTCCCGTTGTTTCCCAAATAACTTTGAGGCTGAGATTCAGCTAATTGATGGCAGGTGGCTATTGATTTTCTAGTCTAGGTGCCTGAAGAGAAGAATCCCCCTACATGCGACAAAATGCATGAACTAGAGAAATGAATATACATTCATTTGACATTCATAAGATTTGAAAGGGTTGAGTAAATCTGGAACCTTTTGTTGTCTTGCTGCACCATGACACACACGCATTATTAGTTTTAAATAATGCAATCTTACTGAAACTTTGGTGGCTCTCTTTGGGGATCTTGTGGGCCCCTAGCATGTTCATCACCTGTCACACCGTTAGCACTGTTTATGATGTCAAAAAAGATAAAAAGCCAATCACATATTGTCATTATTATAAAGTCTAGGACTGCAATTAATGATTATTTTCATTATAGATTTATCTACCTATTATTATTTTCTTCATGAAGTGGCTTTAATGTTGTCTGATGAACAGTCCAAAACCCAAATATCGTCAGTTTACCATCATTTATGACAAAGATAAGCATCCAATAATCACATTTGAGAAGGTGGAATCATCAAATATTTGGCATTTCTGCAATAAAAACTATTAGATTATCAAAATAGTTAAGTTTCTGTCAATCAAGTATTTGAGTAATTGACTAGAATAAAGTGTTTTTTTTAGCTCCTTCCATGTTCTTGAAAACTAAACAAAAAAAGGAGGTCATACTCAAATTTATGACCACTTGATCTGTGTTGAATTGATTAGTTGCTTAATCGATTAGTTAATTGAACAATTCTGATCAAGTAAAAATACCAAACAGGTTCCAGCCTCTTAAATGTGAGGATCTGTCGTTAAAAAAATTGATGAATCACATTGAAAACATGTTATTTGCAGTCTTAGACTTGATAACTCATTAAGTGCTGGATCTTTGGGAACTCAAACTGGGTTCTGAGCAAGAGGAGGTTGAAAAAAAACTGTGCTATGTAAATAGGGTGAAGTATCATGTAAATTGTGATACTGGTGTTGATACAAATCCAGAGTTGTTGCACCATTTCCAAAGTGATAGCTATTTCGATACCTTACTTTGAGAAAAACAAACCTGTTTGTTTTACAATACCCTTTTTTTCTCTCTAAAATGTTCAAACAGTCATACAAGATCTTTTGAAAATAAAATGCAATAAATCATCATTTAAAATGTGTAAATTTTTGCTGAAAGAAAACAATATTACAATTTACGTCAATTTTCAGTAAGAGTTTGGACATGTTTCACTTACAATATTAATTTTTGATACTTACAGCCTAGTAATCTATCACATCCTATTTTGACACTTGACGAGCTATCAAATCAAATCAAATCAAATCAAATTTTATTTATATAGCGCTATATCATAACAAAGTTATCTCATAGCACTTGTAAATATAGAGCAAGTCCAAGCAAACTCTATATCTGCAGACCCAACAATTCCACC
>JAVQJF010084821.1:0-21897 GCA_036023855.1 Gadopsis marmoratus | reverse complement strand
AATGATGTAGCCTTATCAAATATTCTCCAACCCAAGTCAAATGACACAACACCAGACTTGAGCCATTTAAATTATAGTCACGGATTTGGTATGGGACAACTCTTAGGCATGATAATGTGAATTTTTCAGAACAGTATATCAATTGGACATCAACATGTACATGCTGCTGTCTGACAGGATAAATGGTCAGAATGATCAAGAGGAGCAATGAAATAGAACAAGGAGTGTTGTATGCTGTGATGTGATACATTTCCTGGCATTGGTGATTCCGAATGGATGGCCTCAGAGAGATGCCGTCCTCCCAAGGGTTGAGATTCTGGCATAGTCCTTTTGCGATCTATCCTTCTCTCCACTTATTTCTCTCCAATCTGCCTCTGTTCTCCTTCCAAATTCCGATACACGTTCGCACACCAACGCAATCTCACTAACACACTCCATGAGAGCATCGATTTGAACCTCTGCCAGGAATCAACACTTTTCTTTCCTTTCTCTCTCTGCTTACCCAATTCTCACTACTTTACCATATCATCCCCCTCCAGCTGTTTGCTGTCCTCAGGTCGCATCCTGTTTGGGTGGCCAGTCAAGGAAGCCAAATAATGTGTCCCTTGTTAACAGTTGTAGACGCCACAGTGTCTGCACTGACCTGGCCTGTTATGGAATATTAACAACCAACTGCAGTGGCCCTATTTTCCTGGGCCAGCTCCCGTTGGAATCACAACTTGTTGACACTTCATAAGGTCCCCCAAAACCCTGCGTCTGCGGCAGCCCAGGGCGATACAGATTAGACCGTAATATGGATTGATCCCTGCTCCCTCTCCCTCCCACCTCTCATCTTCACACGTACTGGATGTGTGTGTGCGAATACACCGTGTGCTGCAGAATTTGTGTACAATTTGTAAGCAGGCCCCAGCTGCTCCCACATTCAAACACACAGCTTTTTTCTGCACCCCCGCCCCCAACCTTCTTTTTTGGTTTAACCCCCCCCCTCCCTTCTCTTTTTTTTTCTGCATCTTTCTGTGAGATTAATTCCTCTCTTCCCATCTTTGGGCTGTCAACTCAGGGTATGGAATCATTTTTTAAAGGCCGCCATTCCCGAGGACGGGAGACTGATTGAGTTGTGGCCTTTTTCTGAGTGGGTAAAGAACAGGATTAATGCGTAACTCTTGCAACCAACACGCTGGAAAAAGTAAAAAAAAAAAAAAAAAAAGGTGACAAAATGTCCTGTGTGACAGGGTTAGCTAATGAAAGTTTACGAACAAGACCATTATGTACTATATTATGAAGTCTTTATGAAAAACATGTATGATCTGTTCATGAGAATGCAAGTGCATGAAAAGATTGTTTTTGACAAGAAGATTAATGCATGATCATTCCAACAATCTCTGTTGTATGAATAAGTGCTTGTATCACAGAACAATCCCAAACTAATTGACAAACTGTGCAATTGACAGTTCACTAAACCCCATCCCTGAACAGTGATTGTCCAGTCATAGTTTAGCAACCGTGACTATAGCATGTTTGAAATCTTGAGAGGTTCGTCGTGTCTGTAGGACTGTAGTAAGAACAAAGCTTGGAGGGTGGTGTATGCTTTAACCCTTATAAAACCAAAAACAACAGCAAAAGTGTAAGGAACAGATTAAAACAGTGCGTTTATCTGCTCTAACGAAATCTACAATTTTTAGCACGTCCGGCTTATTAGCTTACTACCCAGAGTAGTAATGGAATGTAACTTCAAAAAGGAGCATTTTCATCCAATTCATGGAGAAAACATTAGCTTACATGGTTAACGTGCTACAGCAAATAAAATCTGTCAGCAGCAGTTGTCAGCCAGTTAGAAATGAGAAATCTGCTTTTGCCTACATCGTGCTAAAATGAAGGACAGATTGTTTCAAATTTTGGTGGTAAATCCACCAGCTTTTCAGGCTTAGCAAAAACTAACTAAGGGAGGTAGGGCTTAGTGAATGGCAAATTAAGTGATAGCCTGCCGTTTGGCTGATAGAAAATAATTGTTTTCATTATAATGGGAACTGGCTTGTATAGTTGATCATTTTTAGGAGGAAAGAAGTCTGGTTGACGCATTTCCTGCATCATTCTGCAAAATCAGAACAGACTACACTAGATATTACCTGCTGAAAGTAAACCATCTCTTAGGCAGAACCCTGCAAGACAGGCAATGGCATAATTAGACTTATTTCTCAACAAGTCTGCAAGCCTGTGGTGTTTGTTAAGGTGTAATGTTTAAGGAATCACTTGGCAAACTACAGCTAAAATGTGCACCCTTATGTTAGTGCACATTCTGTCTGTAAAAGTGCTTCTTCCCCAACAGATACATGAGATACTATTTTATGTGTGCACATTCAACAGTCACAAATCATATACGTCACCATCTTTTACACTGCATATCATTAAGTTATTTTCCAGAGGAGTGAAGCAGCAGAGCAGCTGCTCATTCAGAAACCCAACAACACACTGGCTGCTTCACCGTCTGAAGCAAAGTAAATCTGCATTCACCAAGGGGTTCCTGAGAACCAATGTTCTCAACAAAGGGAGTGAATCAGAGATTGAGCCTGCACTTTCTCATGAACTCCTCCCAACGCTCTCTCACCGCTCCCTCCTCTATCCTCCTCTATCCTTCCCGTGGCCACTCAGGGCTGAATAGCTGATTAAGCACACATTGATTAGCGCAGACTCATTAGCATCCTGTTTGCGTTAACCCCCCCTCCACACACACACACACACACACACACTCTGCCTCTTTCACTGAGCCCCTTTGCTGCTCTGACTCAAATGGATTAACAAGCACAATATTTCTGCCAGGGACAGGAAATCACTGAACACTTGTCAGGAAGCCTGCGATCGATGTAATTCACATCATTGACCCCCTCTCACCGCATGCGCCCCCTAACCCACCCGTGCCCCCGACATTTCCACGCAATCCACAGCAACTCTTTCTCGGTTGTGAGCCTGCGCCGGCATCCCATCATATATTTGCATTTTTTTACATATCCAATCAGGCAGATGTCGAGCTCCAACATAACCTCGGACATGCACACATGAACACCTGCACACATTCATACACACACATATATGCAAAAAAATTATCTAACTTTTTCTCTGAAGTTAAACTCTACTTGTTAGTGTATCTTTTTTCCTTCTGTCTTCTCAACTTCTCACTCCCTGCAGAGTTTAAGGCATCTTTGCCAGCTCTAGCTAAAGCACCATAGGGTGTCTCCAAGGTTAATTTAATTGATTACAAGCAGTAAATCACAGGGCACTTAGGCTGCATGCGTCTGTACTTTTTGTGGTGATTCTGCACAGCATTTTATGCACGGTCGCAATCTTTTTTTTTTACACAAAAACTAAATCATCAAACTATTGTTGGTGAAAAGTAACTTATTCCCAGGGACACGCATATTCAGTTCACTGGATGATGTAAGCTGAAAATATCTCCGCTGGAACGGGATCAATGTATACTAAAATATGTGTGTTCGGGTAGCCATCCAATTATGACACAGTTTTGTTAAAATAAAGGACAGAGAAAATAAACGTGTTGCTGATTTCTCCATCGGCCATCTGTTGCTGGAAGACTCACACAGAGAGAGAACGAGAGAAAGATAGGAGGGGAGGGCTGCTTTGACTATTGAGCATAATGCATTTTGCACCTGTTTTTGATTGTGCAAATCTCAATTGGATTCTGAGTATGAAACCACATTTTCATTTGGGCTTTGGTTGAATTTAGTACTTACAAAAGACAACAATGATGTATCAGCTAATGTGCTGGGAGAGCAGGAGCATTTTGCAGAAGAAAGAGAACATTAGAGACTTATCTCGGGCTATACACATGATAAAAGGTACAAAACAGCAACAATAAAAACAACATGCATTGAATGTTCTAGTTATAAAAGGAATTATTTTGTTATCTGAAGAAGCTACACTCTCTGCACTGTGTAAGCACTCGCCCTTCCATGGAAGTTTCTTTTCTGGCTGCTGTGAGCTTTCTGGAGTGTGACAAATAACCCAGCAGGCCTGGAGCCCACAGCTCAGTAAGCATTCCAACAATGCCATATTACTGCATTAATATTTAAGGTCTAATGTTTCCCTAACTGGCGTTCAGACAGCTGGCTCAGGGCCTCTCTCTAAAAGCATGTCAAGCCCGGCGCTCGGTGGAATGTCAAATATGTTGTTAGTGTGTTAAGTGTTTTGTAAAAAATGAAAAGATTGTGGGAATTGTTTTATGACTTTTATTTATTTACTTAATGCCATGCAAGCCAAATATTGTGCTTAAACTGGCTTAAGATTTGTCGCTATATGTTCATTTATTTGAAATATTTTTACTGTTTATCAAGAATGACGCATGATGTCATGCAGTCCGGTCTGAAAAATGGGACTTAAATGTCAGCCGAAGTTTTCACTCCACTGAACAGATGAAAAACGGCGGCAGTCAAAAAAATCGCGTGACAAAAACATGAAACAAGCAAACTCATCATGTTTTCCACTGTTTGTGGTTTGACTGCCGCTCTTTGAATGATGTCATCTCATTGCGCCCTCATCCTCTGCAACCATCTGATGACACTTCACTGAAGAATTAGCACCGCAAGCTGTTTATCTCGATGCGCTCAACTCCTAATGTAGTGGATAGAAATGCACATTAATTCGCTATAGATATACAGTGCATTTCAATGGTTTTATGACAAAAATAAAAGTAAACACACCATAGGTCGCCAGGAAGCATGTCTGATGTTTGCTGCCTGTGGTGTCGTTCTCAGTTAAGTCACCTAATGATGATGTCTTTAAAGCAACTGAATCATGGTAAGCTAGAGAAATGAAGAAAAATTCAGTGTGCCATTATCATGTAATTGGCACTAGTGGCAGGAACTAGTGCGAAACATACATAGTCTCACTTTAATGTCTCAGCTTCGGTTTGTCCTAAAGGAGAAAGGAGACAAGGGAGGAGACAGGTAGAGTAGAATTGGGCGTGCTTAGATGCTGTAGCTGGTGGCATGGATGGAGATCAGGTGTGGCTTGCCGCTTGTATAAAAGTAAATTATGGATCTAATATTTGTATTCGCATTAGTCACAGCAAAACTACAGTTTGTTTCTTGGTCCTTCCCGTTTGGAGTTTGCATTTCTCCCCATGTTTTTGTGAGCTACTACGGTTTCCTTCCGCAGTTTGAAGGCATGCAAGCCACATGGACTCTAAATTTCCCCACACTGTATGTATGAACATGGCCGTAAGTGGCTGTGTGTTTTTGTTGAACCTGTAATTGTGTGACAACCTGTTCAGGGGTGTTTCCCTGCTGTCCACCCAGTGCAGTCTGGAACAAGAAGAACCAGAGGAAGACAATTAACATGACTCACTACTTGTGCACATTTTTCATCTCAGAGCGCAGATAAAAACATTTAAAAGCATGGTGTAACGTTTGAGGATCACAAGCATTGCAGGATTCTAAAAGCAGAAAAACATCTTGCACACTGCCTCTGACCTTGACTCACCAACAGCCTTTTGACCGTGACTCGGATGTCACCTTCCCATTCAAGTCACTATCGCTCTGAGTACTGCATGTGTGTTAGCAGGTTTATTACCAGACGGATTATGAAAACATTTATGATTTGAGAAAAAAAAAAGTTCTCTGGAGACGTGCGTGACTCACAGAAACACATCATTCAGCGGCATACATTACGGACCTTATGGCAAAATGTTTTTCTGTTGTTTACAACCTTGCCAATTTCCTTTTTCCCTTCTTGCTCGTGTCTCCCAGTCTGTGGATCTACCTGCATATCTCGCCTGCATTCACCCCTCTCACAGGTGACAGCAGAGCAATTAAATCCCTGGTGCCAGGATTACTTTACAGCGAAGGTTGCGGCCGTCGACAAGTATGTGTGGGAGTAGTCTAATATTATGTAGGATCACACAAACGGTCGAGCCGGAGAGCTTAAGCGTTTCAGTAAGAGATACAGTCAGCGTGACACGAAATGCGAGGGGAACCTGGTGGGATCTAGTCAAACCTGGATGCTAATTTTGTAAGATGGGGAGGAGGAATGTTGGGGGAAGAGCTGCCGGTGCTCTGCAACTGAACCCAAAGATGCAGATTAGCAGGGGGCAGTCTCTGACGTATGTGTGTGTATGCGAACGCGTGTGTATGTTCGCCTGTGTATATTTTTGTGTGTGCATGTGTGTACAGGAACGTTTGCCATAGCTGCGATGGAAGGAACAGATGGGCGGGGGAAGTGGACTCCTGTGCCTGAGGACTACTGTGGCGCTTAGGATCAGAGTGCCGCCTACGTTCCACCCTGGGCCCCAGTTACCCACTACAGCACATGGAGCCCGTCCAGCACCAGCCCATCATGGACCAGCCCCCCGCGCCATCTGTCTCCTAGGACAGACAACCCCCCTCCTTCCTCCTCCTTCTCAGTGCTGTGTCCTCGCCAGCCCCGCTCCTCCGCCACGCCACCCCCATCCTGAAACCAAGAAAACAGGAACACGGACGTTACGTGTTGCTTTTTGGAGCTCTGGGAAGACAGAAGGAATTTGGAGAGATGACTCAAGGAGGAGATGTAGAGCCAAATGCATTTAAACCCATACATCAAGAGGGTGGAGTGATGATTTATTTATGAGAAACCAACTTCTACAGACAACCATCTAATTTTTTTAGGATAACTTGGTTTTACAGCAGAGGGAAATGTCAGAACAGGTTAACATAATCTGTGATAAACCACTTTTCATGCTCAGTAACAACAGGTTATTACAAAATCAAATTACATAATATGGATGATTTCATTTCAGATTTTCTGTCCAGCACACCTCACGGTTACATTGCTTCTTGGTGTCACCTCAGCACCATCTGTTAATATGGAATGAACCCGATGAATTTATTCAGCGTCATGGGTGTAAATTGGCACAAGCAAAAAGCCAAAATGATAAATTCGCATCTAAACTTAAAACCCAGGGCTTCTTCTAACAACACAAGTCCGATCACAGCAAAGTCAAGCCAGCGTTAATGGAACAATTTTCACACATGGGAATGTAATACTTAAGTATAGCAAATTCTGTAGGGGATGGAGGTTTAAAACTAACAGATATGACTGTAAAGCAAGAGCAAAGTGCTTGCAAATCGACCAAATATTGTAAATTGTAAAACACTGCAACTACTCTTCACAGGGGTTATGAAATAAATCTGATCAAGCATCAAATCTATTTCTTCTTTTTCTATCTCTTTTTATTGTCCTCATTTGTGTCTAAAAAAACTTCAGCAAACAGCAAACCCAGAGGAAAATAAAAGAAAATATATATTTAGCATCTCCAGTTTGTATTTTCTACTCAGGGATGTTGGTTTGAAGCATGAACAACTGTTCCTTTTGTGTGTTCATTTTGACTGCTCTCACTCATTTTATGCTAATAATCCGTTGCAGATGGGGGTTGCTCATGATGAACCAGGATGCATAAGCAAATATGGAAGAGAGGTTTCAGTGTGTAGTTTAGCTGCTTCGATATGACCAGATAAAACCTTTGGCCTGTCCTAATCACCTGTCAGCTCTGTCAGTAGCCCCTAGCCCTTTAACCGAGGGGGAGTGTCTGATGTCTCATAATGCCCTGCCTCTCTGGAGTCTGAGATAATGAGACAATGCTGTACTGAAGCTATGACACCATGCTGGGTGGGAAGGTTGGCTGGGGTGCAATAAGGACCGATAATTAGGGACAAACTCTTGCAGGTATGGGGGTCGTGGCAGTGGGTGGATGGCGTATGGAGGCAAGCCACAGCAGGAGGTTCAACATGAGCCGGGAGGGAGGTGGAGGAAGAGGAGATGTAGAGAAAGAGGGGAACAAAGACCGGCAACAAAATGCCGCAGACAACTAAAAAGTAAAACCACAGCTCACAACAGATTAATGAAGACACTGAACAGCTGGACATCTGGTACACTCTGTGTGCATATACTGTATGTGTGGCTGTGTGACTCAAACTTTAAGCGCTTGTACCAAAGGGTTGACAGAGTGAAATAAACCTCAAACTTCACTAACAACTCTCATACTCTCATCTGCTAATTTATTTGCAGGGAGTAAAACCAACTCATTAAGTGGAGGTAAAAACATTGACATAAACACTCTTCAGGCTCTTCACCCTCCTCCTATAATGACATGACTATTATGATGGTAAGGGGGTGTTAATTTAGCCCAAGACAAACAAAGCTTCTGTAACTACCCCCTCTGTTATATTAATATAGCTGTGAACACTCTCCCTTAGGAACTAAACTCTGCGCTTCCCCCCAGCCTGTACCGAATCTCCCACACACTGCCTCCATTTCTTTCTCTACCGGTCTTAATTTCTTGAGCCTGCTTTCCTTTTTTACTTCAGTCCTCGTTTCCCATTCATACTTTAATGTTTTGCTGTTTTTCTTTCTCCCTCTCTGATTTGTCTTTCAGGCAAGGAGAGATCACTTAGTCTTCTTTTTTTACCCCCTAATGACATAAAGACATTCACATTTATGTTTTTAATGTTGTTAGTTTTAAAAAGTTCTGTTGGAGCTGTATGTGTGCTGCGATAAACACGCGCACGGGCATGCAGGGCAGCAGAGCAACATTAATTCCTCGGCCCTCGGGAGAGCAGTGTATTGATTGGGCCTCGGTGTGGTTTGTCACAGGTGATCACAGTGATTGGGACACTGCTCAAGCGTGTTATCCAGCTCTGCCCTGGAGGAGAGCACTGTAAGGACTTAAACAGCACAAACTGACTGGCACTAATGGAGAGCACCACTCATATTATATGAGTCACTTGTCTGCACTGTCAAGCGGAGCGAGAAAAAGACTGACACGCAGAGAAATAGCATATCAACTGAATGGATTTGGGCTTGTGGATTGTGACTAGCTGTGTCAGTTGGGGGACACATAACAGGTGAAATCTGTGCCTTTCAGCACACGACCTTGGCTTGAAGTCATAGGGAAAGTCTGCACTTGAAGCCTTTTGTCTGCACAGTAATGGACGGTTGCTTTCCCTAAGTGCTCACCTACATCTTGCGACCGTGTCCCTGTCTTCCTGACATTATTACCCTCTAGTCCCGAGACCTGCAGGTGTGAATGCTGCTGGAGTAACACCCATGACATTCCCTGTTTCTCTAAATCACTTTATCTCAAGCACACTCCCAAAATAAATCCTTTCCATGTCCATTCTCGCCTCCCTCAACACTCGTCCTTGTTCCCATGTAACCCCTCGAGACCCCTGTTTCACTCCCTCAACAGGACCATACTGTCCTGGGCATTCTGCATGTTTCCACCCATTTACTTAAAATATTTTATACTCTTGTTTTGCTTGATTTCAAAGCATAATACATAGTTACATTGATTCCCCACCTGTTTTCAGTTAATTTCACTACCGTTTGAAAATCATGCAGAGACTTGAAACATGTTTAAAATCTATCACGATAATTCAAATTGTGTTATGATCCTGTGGTAATGACTAACAGGCCATGTTCTGAAAGATCTTCATGTTGGTGTGTTCAAGGAGGCTCCCATATCAAAAAATTCAGAGTGGGCTGTCGAACCGTAGCTACTGTAATGTATAAAATTATCAAAATTGCATTATTCATTTCAGTCCATTTATCTTGGGTTGTTGCTTGTGTTTTCCTACTTCAAGCACGTATCCAGGGCTTTGTAGCTACCACTGAGGACACTGAGGTCGCATCCTGAGTTTTTAGCATCCTATGGGGAGTTACATTTACAATTTTACAATATCCCATGGTGGGTGTTTTATAGCCTGATTCCAGTATCTTTAGACACAATACATTTAAATTTGACATTGGACGGACTTGGACTCATGACCTCCTGAAATGCTGCCACCAATGCAGGATATTTTGTATCGTAATTAATAGTCTACAACAGTGATTTCCACCCAGCAGCACTTGTACCTCAGGTGGAAACGTCTGCAATTGTCAAGGTGTACGAGAAAAGCTTGTAGAGTAGCTAAGCTAATTTGAAAAGATAGAATTTATGATTTGACTAAATACAATGAGTCAGCTGTAACACCTTCACTGTTGCAATTGAGAGTACCTGAAAAGAGTTAGCTAAAAGTAATGGATAGCCTATATTGATAGCTAAAATTAATGGAAAACATTTTAAATTGTTAGCTAAAAGTATGAATAACAGTTCAAATAGCCAGTCCAAGTGTTAGTAGTAGTAACAGTGACAATTAATTTGTATGAAAAAAAAATTTAAACAATATTTAACATGTAATTTGAAATCAATTCCAAGGAACACATTTTGAACATGATGGATATTTGTCATCTGAACATCTGTGGTGTCTGGAAAAAAAGATTGGGAACCACTGGTCTAAAAGAAATGTTGATATTCTCCTACGAACTGAGGAAAACAAAAAACTTTTTGTCTCAGCATGAAAGCAATGTTCCCCTCATTCCACCCAAACACATGATACATCATTGGAAATGCCAGGATGTCCTCTATTTAGCACACCAGGACTTAGTAGGGTAGCTCAAATGAGTCAAAAGATATAGACCAAAAATCAAGGATAGGTTTGGTCTCAGGAGGATATGGTCCTTTAGTTTTCACCGTTCTCACGTTTGCCAAAGATCAAAGAAATCCTTTTTTTCAGCACCTCCATTAAATCTAGTAAAGTTTAATAACCACTGGAAACATGACGAGAACAAGAAAGAAGTGAAAATATCATGGCTGGTGTACCAGAGGTATTAAGAATATTTACATGCATTACTTTAAGGAGAGAGGGAAGATAGTCTCTCCTCTGGATTAACACCTAAAAATAACTCAAGATGCTCATCAGTTGCTCGAATAGGATGAGACTGCAGATTCTTTGCCCAGTGGTCACAATTAACGCTGAACCCTCAATATTGCCAAGCGGACTCCAGAGATCTATTAGAATTACCATAAGCAAATTGGTCAACAACTAGACATATCCCACATGTGGGGTTAGCAGAGTATGACCCTACCCAGTCTCCCTGCTGACTGACATGCTTCCCTCTCAACCTTTGCCACAGTCAGCTGATCGAACACGGCGCCTCAGAGCTAGAGTAAGCATTGTATAGGAGCGGGGGAAAAAAACCCCGCCGTCTGCATTACATCAAACATTCATAACCTGACCTGGCATAAGAGTGGAAACTCTTAAAACCCCTTGAAACTGTACTACAGGGTACACATTAATGTAAGGAGGGTGGAAAAGCGTAACAGCTTTAAAATATTAACCTCTTTATAACAGTTTGATGGCTTAATCGCCAATCAATACCATTGTGCAGCGGCAGTGGCTGGGTGGGAACAGGATGGTGGTGATGAAAAATGCATGAGGCTGGGGCTGAGGCGGGGGGCCAGAAAATTAAACCCTGCCCGCCACTTTTGCTGAGTTGCAGCGGCGGAGCTGGGATAAGTTTGAGTAAGGCGGTGTGTGTGTGTGTGTGTGTGTGTGTGTGTGTGTAAGTGCATGTAAGGGTGTGGTTTCCCTGTGGTGTGTTTTAAACCTGAGCGAAACAAATAAAAACACTCTGGCGACGGAAAACATGACAAACTAACTGCACACACATCAATGTGTTCTGCAGAACTGTATTGTTTTTCCCCGGCTAAGTTTAAAGGGAAGCCATTTTCGATTTAGCTCCTGTTTCGTTTCAGTCAACCCACAAAAACGTATAAATACTCAGCAGAAAAATACTCAACTATCACTTGGGAAAGAGCAGAAGGATGATAAATGCAGGATGGGAGATGCTGTGACTCCTCTGCTTCATTGATGAGCTGAAACCTGGTCACCGCACTGTAGGGCTCCTGCTGGCAAACAAATGTTAGCTGTGACCCTAAATTCCAGTCTATTTTTAGTGTACCCTTAATTCCTATCTTGTTAGGACCATAAGGCCTCAGCTTCCCCTGGGTTCTGAAAGCCTAAAGGCACCTTCTGTACAAATTATACTGACAAAATCATATTTACACTCAAAAACAGCTTGTACCCCATTTGTAATGTCTTGTTTTTAAGGAATATCAGTTAAAAGAAGAATGTAGATTTGTATATAAAACAAGCAGGCTAATTTCATCATTTGATTGCAGAATTATACTCAGTGACATACTGTCCCACCCAGGACAGTTCACATTCTTTAAATGACTAACTTCTTTCTATGGTATGGTTCATGCTTGTGCTATGAGAGTATAGCTTTAATGAAAGTCATTATCTTTTATTAAAACAAATTGAACTCCTCTTTAAAAGTGACTCCAGTGACCCACAACTTGCAGCCTAGCCTGCCCAGCTGACAGACCTCGTCATTTCTGCCAGACAGAAAGACTTCAGTCAGTACAGGCTTGTAACCCATGAGATGTTTCACCATTAACTGCCTTGTTCTTATCATTTCTATCCGACAGAAAGACTTCAGTCAGTCCAGCCTTGTAACCCATGAGATGTTTCACTATTAACCATCTTGTTTAGCTGCAGTGCAGAGGCAGGTCCCACCAGGCTGAGCTGCTACACCCACATGCTTCTCGCCTCTCTGTCGGGCACCATGCCCCACCACGAGGCTGTGATCTCACCCGTCAGAATGAATTTAGCGGAAGGTGAGCTCAGCCGGTTGCTACCTGCGGACTACAGTCTTGTTTTACGCTCCAGTTGGCTGTCTCCTGCTGAACATGATGCTGGAGAAAAAGAAAATGGACAACGACCCCATCCCCCCTCCTCCAGTTCCAAGTCAATGCAGAAGAAAGCCCTTGCTGGAGTAGGGTCAGGGGTAGAGAGAGGTTGTAGAGTGGCGCATGTGACACCTTAGCTAGGGCTTCCTGGAAGTGTTTTTATAAACTGGCAGAACAGTGGGTGGCTCGCTGTAATCTGACAGTGATGTAATTGTTCCTGCTGGCAATGTGTGTGATATAGAGCATGTGAGATCTTTCAAAATTAATTCATTACCAACACTTTCGGGGGCAAGACTATTCAGGGAAGAGAAGGGAGGAGTTCAGCCGAGCTGCTGAAGCTTCTGTGGCCTTCAACGGTCCGTCAGCCAAGCTTTTTCTCCCATTCTGCCTGAAGTAACCTGGGCCCTGCCCTCGACACAAAAAATAGCTTTGTCATTGATCAGAATGCATCCTGGCAAACAGGCATAACCAAAATAGCGTCGCCATTGATCTTGAACGGAAGACTACTCAATCTTTATTAGTTCTGAGCAAAGGGCTTGAAACAACAACAGAAATACACCAACACCAGCATTATACTGAAGAGGCTTCCAGGAAGTCTGCCCTCCGACGATCAAACACACTCATTCTGTACTCACTCACAGCTCAGACAGAGGGCCCGAATAACCTCTTCACACACACACACAGAGCCTGCGAGAGCACAGTCAGACAAGCAGACAGGAGCGTGCGGGGAAGTGTTTCAGTCAGCAGGAACCGGCTGTGTTGAACAGCGGCACCTGGCTTAAAGGATAACACTCCCCCTGATCCCCTGTATCTGCAGGGCCAGGCCAGCTGAACACACACACCATCTCATAACTACGGAAGGGGTTACCTACGGCAAAAGCACCCAGCCTCATTTCTCTGAAAGTGGATTGCACAAAAAAAAAAAAAAATACATCAATACTTTCCATGATATAAGCTGCCCTCTCTGAGGGACTGGGGACCCATCTGCATCTGATTACAAGCTTTAAATCTGGCAGACCCTTTTTTTTTTTACTGTCTGCACATATAGCTCAGCATGTTTATCGATCTTAGTGGACACTGTGATACATTGTACAAACACCCATAAAAAATGCCAGCACTACCTTTAGCTGCTAATGTGAGAGGTTTCTATGAACACTCAGAGAACTTGTTTCTCCTCTACGTGTTTGCACCTAAAACCCAAGGCCAGCAGGAGAAGATAACTACTGAAAAAAGAAAAAGCTAGATATATTTGTCAAGTGCCTGCTGAGTTGCAAAGCACAGAGGAATTCCAGAAATCACGTCTCCCTCATTATACATACGGGGAAACAATTACCTAAAAAAGCTCAAAACAGAAAACAAGTAGTCTGGGAAAATGCATGACACCCTGAGGGCGAAGAGAAGAAGCTGGGAAGTGACAAAGAGGCGGAGAGAGACAGGAAGGGGGAGGAGGGTGCCGCATTTACCGTCTGATTCCCATCTAACGTATGGGAAAGTTTTGCCGGCAGAAATAGGAGAGTAAGAGGTAGAGAAGGAGGGAAGGAGAGAAAGTGAGAGGGGGAGTTAAGGGGGTAAACAGAAATGTCTTTGATCCTGGCAGACAGATGTTGAAAAGAAGCTGTCTTTTCTGTGTAAAGGCCCACCTGAACTGGCAGGTAGCCGTGCCCAGATGGCTCTTTATTCCAAACCCAGAACTAATGAGCAGATAGAGAGACGGAAAATGAGGGGAGGGACTCTGGCAGGGACAACGAGGAGGGGCGAGAGATTTGGGGGTGGCATGTTGGGGTGTTTTTCGGCTGGCACAGTTACAGGAGTGTTAGTACTGATGTACTGATTACATCTCATTTACAAGCCTCTGGTATCCTGACTGGACAGCAGGAACCCAACACCTGGGAGATGATCTCATCTATAGCCAATCACTTGGATGTGCAGCACTACAGGTTTACATATTCATTGCACAATCCCATGCATCAATACATCAATGGTGATGCATGCTTCCATATGCATACAAACCACAGTGATGTACAATTCATCAATCACCCTGCAGAATAATCAAATACCACAATACTCCCCTGGGTAAGTGAATACTGTGGATGTGGGGCAAGACGATGGGGGGCGAGATTGAAGATATGTGAAAATGTGCCCTTTGAAATACGAAGGTATGAATGTGTGCAATATTACCACAAATAGAAATTCACATACACAGTTAATTTATTCTGGATGTTTTAGCCAGCTGATTAACAGCATCACTTGAATTCAGGTAAAAAGATTCTTCAAAGACCTTCAATGACCACCCTATGCGATACAGTCACTGATGATAACTAGCCAATTGAAATGAACATTTATTCTTATGTCCAAGGCAAAGCAGTGAGTGTCTGAAGAGCAGTTCCACAATAATGAACAATACTATCAAACAAAATAAAGTATTTTCTCGTGTCATGTTATTCACATTCTTTATTATACATTTATACCCATTAATGCTTGTTACCAATTCAACTGCATCTCTCTCACTCTCTCTCTCCCTCTACTGCTGTCTGGAGTGTTTCTGCCCTGGAGCTGTGGAGTCTGGATCTGGAGTCTGGATCTCTGGGGTCTGGTCGTGTAGATGCTGACCGCCTGCTGCCCGCTGCTCTGGCTGGACGGCCGCTGCTGCTGCTGTTCTTATTATTAGTGTTGTTTTGTTGCTAATACTATTGGTTGTTTATTTTAACATCATGACATTGTAACTATTGTTGCTTTATCGAATCTGTCTCTTTTTTTAAAGAGAGAACTGGACAAAATAGCAGCACAATTATGCCACAAACCAACAGAGAACCAACATATACAGCAGGAAAAAGAGAGGAAAACAGGGGAAAATTAATTAATTAATGAATTAATTAACCCACCATTCAAAAACAAAGTACTGATAACTATAAATTAAAATACTTACAGTTTCCAAGTTCACTACTTAAAATGTCTGACTTTTTTTTTGTAGTTGAGTTCAAGCAGATGGAGCTGCCCACATAAAAGCCCTTTTACTAAGCTCTGTATGTACCCTTGGTAAAGACATGAACGGGGAGCCACGAGAACGCAGGCTGTAGTTTGACATTGGTGGCGGAAGGAAATGGGGACAGATGTAATGGAAGATGTTAAGGAATGGCCTTATAAATTAGGGAGCAGCCACAGATTTATGTACATAAAATGTTATCAGTCAAACAACGTGCCAAATCCAACCCAAAAAAAAGGTCAAGCAAAATGAAACTCAAACTGGCCCGAATCTTCTGAAATAATTGACTCCTGAAAGATTCAGGTGCTAATGTTAGCTTACTAATTACATTTCAGCTGGAGAGTTTTACCTCTATTGTGTGATGTGTGGAGATGCAGATAATTACACTAACACTTTGTCTGGTGTAATTTTGTATCTGAATCATTTGTCTTTCTGTGTTTCTTACACAAAGAGGAGAGCTAAAGCTAAGTGCTCACTATGCAATGGGACCAAGTCCAGAACAAGCTCCAGACAATATGTCAGAATTCACATGTCAGCATCCTGCTGTGAAACGGTCCGGTGCCCTGCTGCTCTTACTACTCGCCACCTCATCTGGGGGTTGTCAGGACACGTCTGGGGCATATTGATCATGTTTAAATATTCTTGATATGCTCCTCCTCAAGTGTGTATGCTGTTCCAATGTCACGATGAAAATTATGTGAAATGTTATTCTAAGGCCTTTGTCGTAGGACAAAACAAGTCTATCAGTGTGTGATGTTGCATGATTAGGAGGACTGACCTATAACAAACTGGAGCAAAATATGAAAGTAAAATAAGAAATTAAATGTGCAGGTTTCCATATCAAAACCTTGATGCCAAACAATAAGCTGTGAAAAGGATAAGACTTTGGTAGCATCTTGCATTAAAAAGCCCTTCATCATAGTTGAGGTTTGGTTAGGTCTAGGCACAAAAACTACTAACAGACAGTGCTAACAACATCATACAAGCCACTGTTTCCAGACCAGTGAGGGCTCACGTAGTGTCATATGGGATGTGCCATTGGGTCTTAACCTTCACTCAAAAAAAAATTATACAATTAACAGCTCAGTGTTTCAGCAAGGTTACATTGCACCAAAGACCTCCAAACTGCAAGCAGAGACCCACTTTCAGAAAATTTCCTAAAAGTGTGCCAATATGCAAAGCTGCAGCTGTGAACTATCCTGATGGAAGTGCTATTCTGACAACCCCTGAGATTTTCCTGCTCCCCTCTTCCCCTGCTGTCTGTGGTAGGTATCCAAATGTTCCTTCCGGCTGCTCACTAACGGCTCTGCATGGTCAGAAAAATCTCCAGAGACCACTGAACATTTCTTATTTTAAGCAATTTGTTTTCCTTTCTAATTGACGGTATGTTATCGTGGTCGTTAAAATGTGACGATCATTCAGTTTTATCTTAAATATAAGTTTCAAGCAGTGGCCATAACTATGATAGAAGTGCATTAGAGCTGTTGAGTCACGTTGTATTGAACCACATTGCTTCAGCACAGGGCTGACGCTAATCAAACTTACTTATTGGCTGCTAAAAATTATTTTTAGGTGCATCGAGTTGTTCATAGTGTAGTAAGGTGTACACAGAATGGGTCTCGACAGAGAGACAGACAAAAGAGTCAGACAGAGAGCATCCTAATCAATAGCTCCTTAATGGTCATCTTTATAGCTGGACCGTTGTTCCTGCCAGCCTGGCAGTCTCTGCTCTCCTGTCTTGCACTTGGGGTGTGGTGCTAGTCGGCCTGCCTCTCTGAAGGACATCCGAAGAGTTTCAAAGGCGATAACAAATCAAACTGTTCCCTGAATCTAATATCAAACAGGCCTGCTGTCAGCATTTATTAGAGAAATCAGATTCTCCCCCTCCTCCCTCCCGTCGCCTCCCCGCTCTCACTCTCCCACTTGCAGTATTCCAACACACAGCGGCCCTTTGAAGTCGAAAGAATGCAGGATCGCAAATTACCCAGGAGACGCAGCTGATAGTCTTTGAAGCCCTCCTTTGATAGTGTTGTTTTTTGTGTTCCCCCCTGCATCTCTTCTTCTCTCACTCACTTGCTTTATCCTTCTTTCCATGCACAATGTAGCTTGCGAACATTAATCTGCACAATGGCGAGATCAGACACACACACACACACACACACACACTCTCTATAACACTTAGATTCACTCAGAGAAACAACCACGGCCTACTGGAAAAGGACAGGAACATTTTAAGGGAAAACTGAAGAGGAAACAGAAATCCTGATCCCTAAAGCTTTCTTGTTTGGATTTTTTTTATTTAATTTTACAATAAAAGTGGTGGACCACTCCCCATAGTTCGTTTAAACAGAGAAGACAAGGAGAGAAGGCTCTGGTTGTGATCCACCTGCCAGCATGAGGATCTGGGCGCTGCCTTAACAAACTCTGGGCCTTTGGCATCGTTAACTCCCTCTTTCCCCAAAGAATGACAGATGGGAAGTCCATGGCCATGATGTAATTTTCCCTTAGCCACAGTCTATTCACTTCTTCCTTCAGCATCCTCTGCACAGATATAAGTTGTCACAGAGCATTTCTGTTTGCTCTGGTCTCTCCTCAGTACATCTTAGGGGAATAAATGTAAAGGCACTCAGAAGTTGTTTCGCTATATCAGACAGCCTGACAGCTAATGCAAAGACGTATCTGCTGAGGAAAACTGACAAACTCCCACTTGTTAAATTCCTGTTATTCGGTTTAGGGCTGACAGAAAGAAAGCAAGATTTTGATTTTGCACAGATGACAAGGAGAAGAACATTATGTATAAAGTGAAAAACTGAAGGGAAGATTTTGTTATGAGGTTTCATTGTGCCAAAAATACATTGACCTCTTTATTCAATACTTTATCTGTCAATGTCGACCTTGAGGTATTTTCCGTTTTGTCTTTCTGCCTGATATTTAAACATCTTATCTGCAAGGCACCTGCTTTTCTGACCAAGTAACGCAGCTTTTATCTTCTCTTGCCTTTAACAAATTAGCCAACAAAGTGCTCTGGGTTAAGTCAGTGCTACAAATTGATTCCACTGTAACATTCTGCAAAAGCTTATTATGGCTCCTAAAGCCAGTTAAAAGGAATAGATTGACATTTTGGGAAATACACTTATTTGCTCCCCTCCTGAGAGTTTTATGAGAAGATTGATACCACTCATGTCTGTGCACTAAGTATGGAGCTGCAGCCAGGTGCCGATTAGCTTAACTTAGCTTAGCATAGCATAAAGAATGAAAGCAGGTAGCAGGTATGTTAAAAAAAAGCTCTCTTATTAATGCATAATTAATCTTGTTTGTTTGTACTATTTACAATAATAGAAATGTAAAAGAGGTTGCGATTTTACTTGCTGTAATTATTTCTTGATGTCTGGGTGCAGGCTAGCTGTTTCCCCTTAGCAAGGTGTTTGTGTGATTACATTTTGAAACTATGTAATTACACTACAGTTACTTAGGGGTTGGCTTGTATGCTGTCTCACCAGAGGCTGTCCTCTCTGCGTTCAGTACGGTTAGCTTAGTGCTGTTAGCCTTTACCAAACAAGGAGAGATATGACTCCCGTTTACTCCAAAATTGTCGTATTTAACGTATACATTGTGTGTGCTTAGCTGACTTGCTTATGTGACCATCTGTTAAGCTTACATTCAAGAATCAGCTGGTTTTGTTCAGAGATGAAGTGTGTGTGACACCCTGCAGCGTCATTGAGGATGAGACATCTGGAGTGTTGCGGTCAGTCACCAAGGCTAAGCTAATGGTCAGTAAATACCCCCAAACAGTAGGCTGGCTGCTTGCTGAAACCATAATGTCTTGTTTTCTCTTTCTACACCTGTTAAATACAGAATAAGAGATGTGTGGGTTGTTTAAAAGACACCTTTGACAGAGCTGGGCTGAGTAACCAAAGTAGAATAACACGCAATGTAACTTATTACGTTTGCTGCCGAGTAGATGGTCATGTCATTTTTAAATGTTTCAATATTCCTTTAAGGTAAGTTATTCATGAACTGTCATGTTACAGGGAGAACACCACCATAAGCCAAAAATGACAAAGAAAATACGCATCAACAGCTGTTTCAGCAACAAATGAAGGCACCAGCAGACGACATCAACAAGTGTATTTCACAAAGCCAGTCGCCGTATTTATAGTATATATGAACCCGCCCACAGGTTGCAGGTTTCATGTGCAAAACAGGCCATTGTGTGCCTTGTTGTGTTATCGGCAGATTCCCTCCCATGAGACACAGTAGGGTTAGATCTGCTGTCTATCAGTCATATGTTGTAATCCAGTAAATATTTCATATTTATTAAGGACACTTCCACCCTCTATGTTCTAATTTTTGGCTTTGTCAGTGGGCACTACACTCACTAACACACAACATTGACTCATTATTTAAAGGACACTTTTTTTTTGGTAAAATGTTAAATTTCTTTGAAATTTTCTTCCCTTTCATGTCACAAGATCTAAAAGTTTAGCAATAGTTCTGAAGTATAAAACTGATAACGCACACTCCTGTTCTTACTTTTAATCACCAGGGAATTGAACGCATCATCCCCACAATCCAAAGTACAGAGAATTTCCTGAAAGATGATGCAACCATTTTGAATTCAAGTGTAATGACAGTCCATTGTAGTTGGGTTGTAATAGTGTTTCATAAATGTTAAAGGCCCTCTGCTTCATTAAAGACATGTTACTCAAGAGCTCCTTAGTGTGCTTCCGTGTTTGACAAGTTTGACAAACTCGGCTTCACTTTTGAATGATGTTCAAGAAAATGATTGCCATCCTGCGAGCATGACACGCACTTGAAGGGCAACATGTCATGATGGTGCTGACGATGGTAACACACAGATGCATACAAACACACGGGTTTGAAAGCACACATGTACAGATCCTCGCTGATTTAGAGCGCAAGCCGCATCGCTCTGGCGGTGTGGGAGCCTCACGTCCACTTAGAAAATTAACAGTGATCAAGGGTCGTCCTGCCTGTCATAGTTGCCTCATGTTACTGCCTGTTCAAAAGGACTCAAACTCACTGGCCTGAGCTGAAAGGAAAGCTACACACAGCCTCATATTCACATCCAATGAGCCCCAGTGTAAATGTGAGTATAGGTTTTTGAGGTGGGGGCTGGAATGTGACTTATTTAATATGAACAAGGGAAGATCAAGCAGCTTCCACCCACATCCACTGAAGGTTTTGAAAAGGGACCCAAATTATAAAATACACCCGAACCATTCATTGTAACATTACCTTCTGAAACCATATTAGAGATTGTGAGATTTATAGATTTGGTTTGGTAAAAAAGTAGCAAAAGTACACTACTGTATGCATATTTAATTACTTACACAGTCCTGCATGTATAAACACACACACACACACATTAACACTTTCAAACAAAAATACACAGCAGACCCTCACCAGTTGGTTAGTTTGGAACGTTACGCTCTACCATAGTGGAAGTGCAACCTGTCAACACCACAGTGGCTTTTAGCATTTCACTAATTCTCCAAGGAGAAGAAAACCGACTGGAGAAAGAAAGTGAGGAAGGAAAGAAAGATGTTCAAGAGGGCATACCAAGATCTATGCCAGTGGTTCCCAGCCTTTTTTGTCACCCCTATAAGATGAGTACAAGCATCCAGTTGGAGTGGCCAAAGCTTGACGTTTCACTTTCAGCGATCTATTTGGTCCCCTCTGTTCACTTGCTAACTAGTTTTCTTGCACTCTCAATCGCAGTTATCCCAAGAAAAAGATCTTGTCAAACAGGAGTAAAGAGGGCAGTTGGGTGACAGTATTATTAAGACACAAAGTCTGCAGAGGGAGGAGGTTGGTGTGGATGGATGGTTCAACAATACATGGGACTTTTGTTTCCCGTTTTCTTTTAACCATGCCTTGACCGTTTCCAAATCTTAACCGTGAAGGGGGCCCCAGGCCACATTCATCATGGTTCACCACTATGTGCTTGAAGCCACACTGGGACATTTTTGAAAGTTTTAATTGAGGGTTGTTTTTTTTTATAGAAGTGGGGTATTTTGCATGGAGAGCTGGTAATGTCACATGTGTGCCTGGTGGCATGTTATGTACCTCTTACCCTTCACACAGCTGGAGTCAAAGTCACTGAGACGGTGATGTTTTTTCTATTCCATCCATCCATCCATTTTCCTCTGCTTATTCGGGTCGCGGAGGCAACAGGCTAAGCAGGGTTATCCACACGTCCCTCTCCCCAGCAACACTTTCCAGCTCATCCCGGGGGACCCCAAGGCGTTCCCAGGCCAGTTGGGATATATAATCC